>LR749611.1:349341-430428 GCA_902729485.2 Mus minutoides | reverse complement strand
TCCCTTGGCTTGCTCAGCCTGCTCTCTTATAGAACCCAAGACTGCCAGCCCAGAGATGGTCCCACCCACAAGGAGCCCTTGATCACTAATTGAGAAAATGCCTCACAGCTAGATCTCATGGAGGCATTTCCCCAACTGAAACTCCTTTTTCTGTGATAATTCCAGCTGTGTCAAGTTGACACAAACCTAGCCAGTACAGCTGGCATTTCTTTCCCTCCCTCTCAACCCCTGCTCGAAGCTCTGAAAGCTGCTTCGAAGTTCAATTGGAGATGCATGTTAGCTTGCTCAGATATTTTTAGTAAAAGAATCAAAGTCCATGGTACAGTAAGAAGATTTCAGAGTTACATGCTTTCTTCAAGTCTGCAGCATGTCACTATAATGTGTACATGTTGACTGCTAATCAGCTGTTTTAGCCTTTTGTGTCTGCTTTGATACGTGCAAATAGGGTGGTATGCGAGGGGCAAGATTTAAGCCGCTGCTTGGTTTGCCCTTTGGAGTGTTTATTAAATGATGATGGAATATTTGAAAAAGCCTGACGTTTAAAACTCCAAATGCTGGGTAACCTGCACCCTTGACCCACACTGAAAATTCTACTGGTGGTTTTAAAGTTGAGAGTATTTGGGAGTCTTATTCTGTGTCTATCTTCTTGTAGGCTCTTTTAACTGTGGTTTCTTTTTCTTCCCCTGAATGATTGGACTTGAAACATTTTTATAAAACTTATATAAGACTTTATATGACACAGAAAGAGCCACAATTGCATTAATGCCCTGAGCTAGTAGCTTAGAGATTACCCTAGTGCCTCAAAAGGTAACAGCTTTGCCTGCAAAGTGATTGTGTGTCGCATTTCTGATACTGTGAAAAGTCTGAAAATGACCATATGTTTCTACTATTTTAAAAATGGCTTAATTATATTAAATGTGGTGAGTTGGTTTCAGTAGTTATGTTGACTATATACTGTGCTAGATTGTTTTTTTTTCAAAGATTTATTTATATATTATATATAAGAACAGCTGTCTTCAGACACACACACACCAGAAGAGGGCATCAGATCTCATTACAGATGGTTGTGAGCTATCATGTGGTTGCTGGGAATTGAACTCAGGACCTTTGGAAGAGCAGTCAATGCTGTTAGCCATTGAGCCATCGCCCCAGCCCTAAGATAGACACTATTAACTGTTTGCACATGAGAAATGAAAGCCAGCCTACTTACCCAGAGAAGATAGAAAATCATACACGCCTATGCAGTCCTAATTAAATGTCCTGATTCTGCCACCTACTAATGGGAAAATGGTTAAATCAGTTGCTTTCAAGCTTATAGATTGCATAGATGAACTTGGTGACTTAAAATGAGTTAGCTGCTTACCAGTTTTTCATTTTCTCTTTAAGCTGAATTGATTTTAGGTACAATTTTTTTTCTTTTATTGATGTTATATCTTTATATGTTTGTGTGTGTGTGTGTGTGTGTGTGTGTGTGTGTTATATCCATACATGTTAACATATTTTTCTCATTTTGTTTTTCTTCATATGTGAAAATAAACTCTTGACCTACTTTGCATCAGAGAAGTTAAGGGTTTATGCTAGCACTAGTTGCTTTTTATAGTTCTTACTGTTTCGCTAAGTTGAAGATGCATTTTTAAGATGTGCCTTATTTTCTGTGTACCTAAGAAGGAATGAGAAGTAGGCAGCCAGATGGCAGTGTGCTTCTTGATTTCCAAATGTGAGATGTGCATGTCCTAGAAGCAGTGGAACTTTTACTCTCTTCAACTTTGCACCTGTGGCCTCTTCCTTCCGTAGTTTCGGCATGGCGTATGACTTCATTGACTCGGTGGGAAATGATGTGGATGTTGTCTCTGACTCAGAAGTGAGTGGTTTTCAGTGTGACTTTGGGGATATGCAGTGCCGCAGGTGAGGGGAGGAGGGTGTTAAACCATGTTTTGCTTTACAATATTGCTATCAGCAATGTAATAAGGCAAAGTTATGTAATTATTCAATATCTATGTTTGCTTTAAAAATATCTTTTAACTTCTTTAAGAGGAGGATACAATTCCAAAACAGTGGGACTAAAAAATGTGAATACTGTTGGTTGTATTTTAACAGTAATAATTGAATATGTTGGGAGTTATTCTGTGTATATTACCATTTGAGAATTTTAAATGATATACTAGTAGCTATTGTCCTCCATTCATCCCTATAAAGAGGGGGTCTACTGTAAGTGTTGGGCTGCACTTACATTGACAGTATACTCAGAGTTTAAAGCTCTGTCCTCTATATGATGATTATTATTATGGAAAGTCTAGTTTGTGTAACCTTAAATAAGGCTTATTAAACTTCAAATTGAATGAAGTTAAAATCCATAAATTCTGGGTCATACTAATGGGGCCTTTCTAACCTTTTTTAAGAACATAAAAAAGCTTCTGAAGATTCCCTACAGCAAGTCCCATGTAAGCATGGCTGTCCACCGCATAGGAAGGACCCTCTTATTAGATGAACTGGATATTCAAGAACTCTTTATGAGGTCATCTCAGGTAACTAATTCATGCAAAAATCATTTAGAAAAGCACTTTCTTAATTGTTAAGGAGCTGTGAAAGTATGGTTTTGTTTTAAGGAAATGCCAAAGTCAGGCTGAGAGCACTTGCTGGGCAAGCACAAGGACCTGAGTGAGATTCCCAGACCTTGTCGAAAAATCAGAGCATAGTCATGCAGGCCTGGAGCCCTATTACTGTGGGGAGCTGGAGATAGGTTGGCTGAGGCTTGCTAGCTTGGCAGGAACTGGATCAGGAATGACAAAAACAACCTTGGGGTACAGGAAGATAGATGGTGATAGATAGAGCAGGACACCTGACAGACAGCCTCATCTGACCTCCAAAACAGACCTGCACGCCTGCACACCAAACATATGCATATGTACATATTCATACTTACACAGTTTTTTTAAAATGCCAAATTGGAATTGTAGCTGAGTACTTCAGCAATAAAGAAATGAACTGTTTCATCAGAGATTTAAAAATAGTGAAAAGCTTTGTTAAAGAAAAAGCATCTGGTCATGGTTGGTGGACTGCAACCAACCTCAGGCTTAGGAGACAGAAGCAAATGTGCATCTCTGAGTTCAAGGCCAGCCTGCTCTAGGTAGAGAGTTCTAGGACAGCTGGGCTATATAGAGAGTCTTTAAAGGGGAGGTTTGGGGCGGGGAGAAAATAACAGAAGAAACTTTGTATTATTTTTAGGTGCATGATGTACACATCTGTGAACCATATGCATGCCTAATACCTAGGGAGGCCAAAAGAGGGTGCTGGATCATACAGATATTTGTGAGCCATCACTGGGGTACTGGGAACCAAACCCAGTTCCTCTGGAAGATCAATCAGTGCTCTAAACCATTGAGCCATCTCTCCAAATCCATTATTTTTTAAACTGAATTTAAAATTAGGATTCTTTCTTATAAGAAAAAGGATGAAGTCAGTTTTTAAAAGAAAGGTTTGTTAAATCTTGTGAGATTAAAGGAACTAATTGTTTTTTAAAATTCTTTTAATGTCTATTATAGACACACTCTGGAAACATGACTGGCCAAAATGTAAACAATGTTAAAGAACTGTTCCTATGAGTATAACTCATTATATGAGTTGATTTCTAGCTTCTCGGAGCTGCTGGTCAGTAGATGTTTTCCTCCAAGTGATAAGGACAGTTGTGACTTCTCTAGGCCTACTTCATGTTCATGCTTACCTTCCTGGGCTGCTAACAAGTACTTGATGGTTCTGCCTGTCTATACTACCTTTTAAATATCCGTACACAGAGTTGTTTTTGTTTGAGCCTATCTTCATGCATGATAGACAAGTGTTCTGTCACTGAACTATACCCATAAACACCTCTTTCCCCAGACAGGGTCTTGCTAATTGCCCAGGCTGGCCTCTAACGCAAATTGTAGTTCACCCAGGTCTTAAACTTGTAATTCACCAGCTTCAGCCTTCAGGTAGCTGGGATGACAGATCTTCCTACCAGTCCTAACTTCTCTAATGGTTACAGGTGGTTAATGTGATAATATAGCTTCTCTTTAGAAAGCAGCACAGTGTAGCTTGTGTGTTCCTGTACTTGGTCAGGTCTTAGGGTGTGACAGTGCTCCTTAGTTCAGTTTGATTGTTGAGACATACATAGGTACTTTGATTAAAGTGTAAAGTAGGGCCTTCCTCAGGCAGCTAAGAAGGTACAGTAGGAAAGGATTTCCTCTCCAGGCCTAGCTTAGAAGAGAAAGGTAGGAGATTCTTAGAAGAGATATGAATTGGGTGCAGAAAGATCAAAGTGTTCTTTCTATAAGTGCATGCTCATGAAACAATCTGTAGAAATTAAAGAATATCTCCTTTTAGAATATCCTTTTAGATGAGAGCATTGAATGAGTAAGAATCAGTGTCTTGTCACAATGACGAAACACCCAGCAGAACAACTTGAGGGACATGAGTGTTATTCTGCCGTGGGTTCAGAAGTTCCACCCTATCACAGCACAACTCCTTAGAGCTAGGGTGAGAATCTGCTTCCCTCATGATGACCAAAAAGCAAAGAGAGAAAGAAGGGGCCAGGAACGCAGGATCCTTTCAAGGCTACACATCCCGAGGCCTAGCTTCCTTCCCCTAAGCTCTACCTTCTAGAGGTTCCTCCGCATCTTAGAAACACCATTGGCTGTGGGCTGAGCTTTCAACACAATGTCCAGTATTCATCACACGTTTGCATATTTGTTCAGTAATGTCTCATGTTATTCAGACTGGTGATTGGACATGGTTGAAAGAGTTCTATCAAAGACTGATCGATCAGAAGTGGCAGAGGAAGAAGAAAAGCAAGGAGCACTGGTATCAGAAGGCTATTCTTTCCAAGTTCTTGTACTACAGGTATTTGACTACTGTTTATTTTTATCTTAAGAAAAATCAGATTCTGTCCTAAAATTTACAGTTTGAATAGGGTAAAATTAGCAGTTGAAGTTTTGCTTTTGTTAACACTTATTATGTTTCTTATAGACAAGATGCATGCTTGATTATGGAATCTATTTTATACAGAAGGGTGTAGACTGTAATATAATGTGTTCACATTTTCCTCTCTTTTTCCGATTGACTAGCATCAATGGTGATGGAGCTGCTCAGCCTGTCCCATCTCCTGCAGAACAACAGGAGTCATCTAGTTCTCATCAGACACATGAGTCTGAAGGGGCTTCCTGGCCTGCTCCCTTTGAAATGCCCTCTTCAGTTTCTGAAGATCCCAGTGCTTCCAGTCAGGTTTGTTAGTCCTTGGATTTTGATTCTGTGAACTCACTTAGGAAAGCAGAACTGTACTAAAAATCAGGTGATAAAGAAGGATGGGGAGTATTTTCTTAGCCTCATCTCAGAATTAGAAACAAAAATGCATTTAATTTTTCACAGTAGAATATCCAGGAGCTAACATGAATGGTTAGATTAAAATTTTGTATTAAATAACACAAAATATTTTAAAGTAATAAACTGATTTTTTTTCCTCTTAAAATTGAGTACTACTGAATGTAAAGTGTATTTTTAACTCTAGATGTGTACTAAGTACCCGTCATGCACTGAGGTGATAGGTGTGCCTATAATTTAGATTGTTTGGCCTAAATTGGATGATGTTCCCCCTGGAAAATGGATTTGGCCCCACATTAACATTATATAAAGATTTTAAAATATTTTTATTTTATATGTATGTGTATTTTGCCTGCATGCACAGATCTATGTGCCAAATGCATGTCTGATATGATAGATCTCCTGAAACTAGAATTCCAGGCAGTTGTCAGTTTCCATGTGGGGTTCTGGGAATTGAACCAGGGTCCTCTAGAGTAGCAGGAAAGTGTTCTTGACTGTCTAGCCATCCCTCTAGACTATGTGAGGAAAGAATAGACTGTTGTCTCATCTGCCTCATCTTGGCTTCTTATTTACATATTGTTTTTTGAGATTTTATTTATGTTTATTTTGTGTATATGGGTATTTGCCCGCCTGCATCTCTGAGTAGTACCGTGTGCATGTCTGGTGCCTACTGAGGCCACAAAAGAGTATTCAGTCCCCTGGAGCTAGAGTTAACTGACAGTTGGGAGCTGCCGTGTTCATCCTGGAAATTGAACCAGGGTTCTCTGGAAGAGAGCCAGTGTTCTTAGCCATCTCTTCAGCCCCTAGTTACTTGTTTTTAACTTCAGTAGGATGAAATAACACTGTAGATGCTAATTTGTGGCATTTTCTGTTTTTAGGAAAATACACTAAAACGAGTCAAAAGAAATAAAAGTAAACCTTTTTACCAAACCCAGGCACTATTGTGGATGCCAACAGGAGCCCAATAAAGCTGTCTCCTGAGAGGCTATGCCAGTGCTTGACAATAAAGAAGTGGATGCTCACTGTCCTCCATTGGACTGAGCACAAGGTCCCCAATGGAGGAACTAGAGAAAGGACCCAAGGAGTGAAGGGGTTTCCAGTCCCATAGAAGGAACAACAATATGAACCAACCAGTACCCCCAGAGCTCCCAAGGACTAAAACACCAACCAAAGAGTATACATGGAGGGACTCATAGCTCCAACCACAGAGGATGGCCTTGTGGGACATCAATGAGAGCAGAGGCTCTTGGTCCTGTGAAGGCTTAATGCCCCAGTGTAGGGGAATGCCAGGATAGGGAAGGGGGGAGTGGGTGGGTTAGTGAGCAAGGGGAGAGGGGATGGGTTAGGGGGGTTTCGGAGGGGAAATGAGGAAAGGGGATAACATTTGAAATGTAAATAAAGAAAATATCTAATAAAGCATTTTTTCAAAGGGGGAGAAAAGTAAACCTTTTAACTTGGTAAATTCGGTTTTTTGTCTTGCTGTGTATTTTCATGTACTGAACATGAATCAGTCAGATTGGTTCAGTCTTTACACATAATAGACTTGCAAAAAATTAACACATTTAACTTGCTTTTATTAAAAAAAAAAAAGACTAACTTGATTTTAATTTTAGAGATTTTAAAGTAGAGAAGGCATTCCATAAAAGTACATATATAAATTTGAGGTGTTTTGGTTTTTCCCCAAAGAGAAAACATAAAAAAGGAAGGAGGTGCTTAATATGCAAGTCACTTAGTGGTTACAGGAAGAAGTAGAGGCATATCATTTTGTATTCATTACTTTATGTGTTTTATTGCATGTGGCTATCTGTAACCAGAGGATTCTTAGAACTCAGAGTGGCTAGAACAATGGCTGGGTAGGTAAGCTCACACTGCTCTGAACAGTGGCTGGGTAGGTAAGCTCACACTGCTCTGAAAGGCCTTCATTCCCTACCACCACCACGCTGGGCAGCTTGCAACTGCTTTAACTCCAGCTCCAGGGGAGCCTTGGTCTTCCTCTAAGTCAGTAGACTGAGACAGTTCTGTGAAAGCAGCAGCATGTCCATGTATACATCTCAAGGCTAAAGGAAGAACATCAGTGTTCCTGGTGACAGCTGCCTAGTGGCTGCAAAACTGTGGTGTGACATACTGTGTTCACCCAAAATGTCGGTATTTTCTAATGTAGTCCAGATTCTGGGAAGAACAAAAGTATAGAGCTACAAAAAGAGACCCTGTCTCAAAAGAAGGAAGAAGTAGTTTTAATATTAAAAAATGGGAGGATAAGTTGGGCGGTGGTGGCATACACCTTTAATCCCAGCACTTGGGAGGCAGAGACAGGTGGATTTCTGAGTTTGGCTACACAGAGAAACCCTGTCTCAAAAAAAAAAAAAAAAAAAAAAAAAAAAAAAAAAAAAAAAAAAAAAAAAAAAAAAAAACAAAAAACAAAAAAGGGAGGGCATTGGATTATACAGAGGGGGAGGTAGACTTTTCTAATTTAATACCATTTAAAACATTTGGATTTTGTGTTTGGTTTGGTTTGGTTGGTTTTTAGGACAGTGGTAGGAATGATGTTCAATAGACATTAATCTGCAGAAGCAGGTTTTTGGCAGGCAGCAGGTTTTCACACTAATTGGAAAGTTTTCCCTAGCTCTCTAGGGTTTAGGATTCTGTGACGCTCACATAGGACTTTCTCAACTGGAGACTGTGGAGGTGAAAGTTGTTTTAAACTGTGGCTGAGGTGCCTGGTGTTTCAGTTCATTAGAGATCTGCTGGGCTTCCATAGAGTGGTAATCCAACTTGCCAAAAACCAAGGAATGAAAAGTGATTCTTTGAAAGATCTTTAAACCCATCTCATTTAAGATATGGATATGGTTGGCTTGAAGCCACTGTGGGAAATCAGCTAAAGCAAGCCACACCCCATGAGTTATGAGTACCGTGTATTGTACTGGCTAATTCATACAGGTAGATTGGGATATGTGTCCTTGTGTGCGGGTGATAGTTCTGTAGGCATAGGTCACTTGTAAGACGTGTTGGCAGCACAGTCACTCCTTATCTTGCACTTTCCACAGGGCAGGGAGCCTCTTGAGCCCTCATGCATAGTGGGGCATGTGGCCTCAGCACCCAAAGAGCAAAACCTTACCACTTTGTTCAATGACGGGGAGAACAGTCAGGTATGCTTTCCATGTGCCCATCTGCGACAGCTGATCCCCAGTCCACTTCATCTTTTGAACTAGTCTCAGTTGGAACTGATAGGGAATAATTCCACTTGGTCTTCAAAACCTTGCTTTGTAAACATCTCTGTCTTACAGCTCTCGGAATTGACCTTGTCTCCTTTGCTTCTTCTTTCCTGGTGTTTCTTTGGATTATGGGGGGAAATTGTCAATCTGTTGTTGTTATTATAATCTTTCCTGTTTTAAATTAAAGGGTCTTAAAAATGATTTCGTCCGGAATATTCTGTGGACTTTTGAAGACATCCATATGCTAGTTGGGTCTAACATGCCTATATTTGGTGGAGGCAGATATCCAGCAGTTAGCTTACGTCTCAGGTAAACCACCTTATGCCCCCTTGTGCTTTTTTATAACAAGCTTCCTTTAAAGTGAAACGTCTCATTAACTCTTCTCTGGCTGTTGGTTTATCCTCTTTCCCTATTTCCCCCACTTCTTCCTCCTGCCAATGAGAATGGCCAGGGTAAGAAAGAAATAGATGCTGACAGCCTAGTAAACAGGTGTTTATTCTGATCCTGATTGAAAGACCAGACTGTGGACCTGGTCTCGTCTTAACGTTTGAGGCTATAAAAAACTAGAAGAGTTAATTTAATTGCTTGAGGTGGTTGACCAGCTTCCCCTTAAGTAATTGTGCACATTTTCCTATCACTCGCTCCATGCTCATTCACCAGTGTCAGTTCTGACTTGGGCATTATTATTTATGTGGTCAGTGTTTCCTTGGGATGTGTGAGGAGCATGCAAGGAGCTCACAGTCAGGTTATCATACCACCGTCTATTTGTACTGAGAACTTAGCAGTGCCTGTTAGAAATGCAAAGTTTTTGGAAAGATTTTAGACATAACACAAGTATTGAGCTATGTATGTCTAGGTCTTCAGATTAGAAAGTATCTATGGCATTCTCTATCTAGAGAGAAAAGAGTAGGGTATTTAAATGGGAAAATACATCTAAGATGATTCATTATGGGACATTTTAATTAAGCCAGATAACCCTAGAAATGTATATTTTCAGGGATAACAACAAACCAATTAATGTGTTAACTGGAATAGACTATTGGTTGGACAACTTGATATGCAATGTACCAGAACTTGTGATGTGCTTCCATGTAAACGGGATTGTACAGGTAAGACACAGAGTGATGGGTTCTAAGCTTCCAAATGTGGAATGGTGCAGAAAGAACTTCATAATTTTTAAGGCTTTCAATATGAAGATGTGTCTTCATATTGAATAGGTATGAATAAACTGAAATTTTAGTGTTTTTATGGTTAAGTTGGTTAGAATTTTAGATTCTCAGGAGTATCATTATATAAGTAATTTTTTGAGACAGTCATAAATACCATTGAAGCCTGTACTGTTAATATCAAACACCCATGGTGATTAACTCAAAGTAAGTGCACAGTGGACACATTCCTTTGTTTTGTAAACAGCTACTCCATCTATACAAAGCTTTAAGAAAATGCCACAGTTGGTGGCGCACGCCTTTAATACCAGCACTCGGGAGGCAGAGGCAGGTGGACTTCTGAGTTCGAGGCCAGCCTGGTCTACAAAGTGAGTTCCAGGACAGCCAGGGCTACACAGAGAAACCCTGTCTCAAAAAAAAAAAAAAAAGAAAAGAAAAGAAAAGGCCACAGTAATAATTAGATCTGGCAAGATTGTGCTTTCCATTACCAAGTCCATTCCAGGGCTGTATCTCAAAGTCACCTAAGGATTGTTAAACAACTGTATTTGGATGCCAGTGTTCCAGGACCAGTGAACCAAGCTTCTTTTCAAGAAGCTTTGTATACAATTCTAATTTTCAGTTTTGCTTGAGAAGCACTTAGGCCATAACCCTAAGAGATAGCTATAATGATAGGTAAAGAGATAACTGCCCACAGCAGGCAGAGGGCCGAAAGGGAGGAAGTATTAATGATGGGGATGGAGGACGGAAGAGGTGGAGGAGCCCCAGGTCTAGGACAATGATACAGTTCACTGAGATGGGTGTATTGATTCATTTCAGAATGAGGAAATCATAAAAAGTATCTCATGTATATTCTTAAGATACAGTTGCTAGGGGTGTGATGATTTGTATGTGCTTGGATCAGGGAGTGGCACTATTAGGTGTGGTCTTGTTGAAGTAGGTGTGACACTATGAATGTGGGCTTTAATACCCTAGTCCTAGCTGCCTGAAAGTCAGTATTCTGCTAGCAGCCTTCAGATGAAGATGTGAACTCTCAACTATTCCTCTACCATGCCTGCCTGGATGCTCCTATGCTCCCACCTTGATTATGGACTAAACCTCTAAACCTGTAAGCCAGCCCCAATTCAATATTGTCCTTATAAGAAGTTGCCTTGGGAGCTGAAGGGGTCTTCAACCCTATAGGTGGAAGAATAACCATGAACTAACTAGTACCCCCTGAGCTCATGTCTCTAGCTGCATATATAGAAGAGGATGGCATAGTTGGCCATCATTGGGAAGAGAGGCCCCTTGGTCATGCAGACTTTATATGCCCCATTACAGGGGAACGCCAGGGCCAAGATGTGGGAGCGGGTGGGTAGGGGAGCAGGGCCGGGAGGGGGGGAGGGTATAGGGAACTTTCTGGATAACACTTGAAATGTAAATGAAGAGATTATCTAATAAAAGTTGGAAGAAGAAGAAAAAAAAAAAAAGAAGTTGCCTTGGTCATGGTGTCTGCACACAGCAGTAAAACCCCAACAAAAACACTGGGACTGGAGAACAAGTTGGCATTTGATCTGGATAGGTGCTGATATGTTGCCTCACCAAAGAATCATATAAAGTCACGCATTGGAGTTCCCACACAGACGTGAAATTGAAGGGGATAGTGCAGAATGAAATGCTGGAGACGGAGATAACCACATTGAGGATTACAGTATAGAAGGATGTTTGATGTTAGGAATATCTAGTTTTAAATATACATCAGAAAATGTGGTTATAACTATTTAGGGCAGTTTGCATAGAACACAAACTGGAAAAATACGGAGGTACTTTAAAGGTAGTAATAGTCAGCTGGGTTTTAGCTTAGAATAGCAGAGTACTTGGTTAAGGTGGGGGGCTTTTAGCATTATTCCCAGCAGTACAAAACAAAACAAAAAACCCTATAAAATCAATAGTAGGATCCATACAGCTTTTCTTCTTTTTGCCACTTCTACCCATTGTGCTACATTCCTGCAAAGGAAAATTCTGCAGGTCCAGGGAAAACATCTGGAGTAATGTTCTACCCATGGCTCACTGACACAAGTGTCTGGAGAAAGAAAGGGGTCAGAAGTGTGTGTGTGTGTGTGTGTGTTTGTTTGTTAAAGCTTGATAGGTAAAGCCCACCTTCAGTTACCTTCTAGTTGCAGACATCAGGTGGAGAAGAGTGGTCTGTCCATGCTCTGGTAGGACCAGTGCTTCTCCTGGAGTCACTCCTAGAAAATGACACTAGTGATTCCCCTTATGGGCAGGGAAGGCCCTCAGCTCCCTTTGCCATTTGAAAAACACCGGTTTAAACTATATGCTACATCTATATGTACTTAGGACTTACCTATTTGGTTTTTAACAGTAAGTTGCTGTTGCCTCAGTTGCTGTTTCCTAAACTGCATTCATTTGTGCTTTACAGAAATATGAAATGATAAAGACAGAAGAAATCCCCAATTTGGAAAACTCTAATTTTTCTACCAAAGTTATAAAAGACATTGCACAAAATATTTTATCATTTCTTAAATCTAATTGTACCAAAGAAGGGCATACCTACTGGCTCTTTAAAGGTAAGCTAATGCTTGAATGGGCAGTAGTGATTTAGGCAGGGGCTGTAGCACAAGGCAAATTGTTTCTCTTTTCAGCAAGCGGCAGTGATATTGTGAAACTCTACGATCTCACGACTCTGTGTGAAGAAACTGAAGACAAGTACCAGAACCCATTCACAATGCCAGTGGCTATCCTCTTATACAAGTGAGTCCTCACAGAGCTCAGGTGTCAGTACAGTGTGGTGACACTTGGGAAGCTGAGGGAGAAGTGCCTGTTCCAGTCCCACCTGGCCACATAGCAAGACCCTATCTGAACACAAAAGTTTTAAGATAAGAAAGTAGTCCCACTATCTAAGCTAAAGATTTTAAATACTTTTTAATGTTTATGTTGTGACAGAATATATCTTAGAGTGGGACTGGCTTGGGGGTTGGAGTGTGTTGGGCAGAGAAATACACAGACACTTTATACTAAATAATGTTCAGCTTTGCTGTGTAAGCTGTTATGGTGGGTGATTGAGATGCAGCATTGGGTACTTCTTTGTGTCATTTATTCCATTTGAAGGATACAGGACCCGCCTCCATTGTATCCTGCAAGAGAGACTACGTGGGTACTGAAACTAACATGCTTTTCTTTCAGAGTTGCTTGTAACATGATGATGAAGAAAAATCAAAACAAGAAACACTATGGAACTATTAGAACATTGCTTCTCAACTGTGTAAAGTTGTTGGACAAAAGCAGACATCCTCAAGTAAGATTGCCATGTCTGATGAGTAAGCTAGTCCTGAACTATTTGTTGCAGTGGAACCTGGTCAGATCCTTTCTCCATACTGTATCCCTCTAACTGCATGTAGCTAAGTACTATGGCTGTGCTTGATCTGAATTGAGGCATCTGCCGGTGTATTATACACATTGAATTTTAAGAATGAAAGTTATGTTGAAACATTTAGTAGATGTATAATTAAATGGATAAAATTGTTTACTAGATTTTACATCTTAAAGATGACTACTGAAAGATTTAAAATTCATGTGTGGCTCCTGTTAACATTCCTTTTGGTCAGTTCTGTTCAGTGACAAACACTCATGTAATCTTAGTAGAGTGTGCACTTTTCCTTTGCTTTATTACAATTAGTCTTTTAAAGGATTTACTACAGAAATGAGATTTATTAGTAAGGGAGGCTCAAGATCCATTAGATTTTTCCCTCTAGCCATACGTTATATAGTAACTGTGAGTTGCCTAGTAAAGATTAACACTCACAGTTTATAAAGAGACTCTTAAAAAAAAAAAAAAAAAAAAAAAAAAAAAAAAAAAAAAAAAAAAAAAAAAAAAAAAAAAAAAAAAAAAAAAAAAAAAAGCCGGGCATGGTGGCGCATGCCTTTAATCCCAGCACTCGGGAGGCAGAGGCAGGCAAATTTCTGAGTTCGAGGCCAGCCTGGTCTACAAAGTGAGTTCCAGGACAGCCAGGGCTACACAGAGAAACCCTGTCTCGAAAAAAAACCAAAAAAAAAAAAAAAAAAAAAAAAAAAAAAAAAAAAAAAAAAAAAAAAAAAAAAGAGACTCTTGGGATGAGATGGAATTTGCTAGTATTCTACTTATTTACACATGAAAGCTTGTCTCAGGAGGAGGAGGGCTCAGATTCCACCTAATTTCTAGATGGAAGAAAACAGTCAGTCTGGGTTTCATAGAGCACACTGTCCTTTGTATGGTATCGTGGTGAAAACAACTTTAGATTTCCCCTAAGGTTTTCAGTGTGGTGAGACAGCTTCAGTCTTTACATGTATTTCTTTTCTTTTCTTTTTTTTTTTTTAAATAAGATTATTGCTTCAGCCAACTACATGCTTTCAGAGCTTTTCCAGTTGGATGAGCCTAAAAAGGAGGAAAGTTCAGATTCCCCTTTAAATGAGAATTCGGATGAAAGCTACAGTGAGGAGGAGGAGGAGATGGCAGACAGTGATGAGAATGGATCCTACAGCACCAGCTCTGACCCAGCAGATGACAACAAGGCAGTGGCTATAATTAAGTCTGTTGGAGAACTGTCAGTACCAGAAAAATACAAGTCGATTCATCAGATCAGAGTAAGTAGCTCTATTTGTGTCTATGCTGTTTTCCTTGCAGAATAGAAAAGGACATTTCTGTAACTGACTTATGAGTTCTAGAACGTCACTTTAGGAACACACAGTGCAGTTAAATTACCTGGAGCAACTGACCCACATTATGTACAGCCACGATGAACAAATGTGCTAACCGCAAGGCCATAGTTCACTTTTTCTGAGGGGGGATTTTTCTTTCTGTTGACCAATATTGGTCTCTTTCCCCGGGCATTGCTGTTTAGTATTTGAGCTGTTGGTGGATTACTGTTTGTTTAGTGAGCATAGAATCAGTTGAGAAGGGGATGCCCGTTAGGTGTCCATGTGGAGAAAATTGGTGAGTTACCACTGTGTTGCCAGTACTTGTTTCTGTGCTCTTAAGTCTGCCTTGGTTGGGGCCAGGTGACCCTTAACAATTTCATCCTCTTTTGGTCTATCTCTTGGCATGAGTTACACTAACTGTCCTACTGTCCCTCTCTTGGCAACAGTGGACTTTCCTTGTACACTGCCTCCCTATGTTCAGGTATAGGGTTTGAAAGCATACCATTCTTTTACCTTAAATCATTGCCTGGTTTTTCTGACCTGCTTTTCTCACTCCCACACTTCTTTATTTTTTTTTTCATAAAGAAGAGCATTAGAGTCAGTCAAGATCCTGTACTATTGCTTCTGCTTAGCACGTGCTTTTCTTGATGTAGTTTTCATGGCTGCCCCTTTTTAAGGCTGTGTCTTGGCTAAATGGTGTCACTTCTTCCTTCGGGATCCCAGATCACTTTCGCCACACTGTGCTGTTTTTATTTCTCTCAGAACCTGTCTGTACCTGATAGCCTTGTACTATATGTTTTTTTCTCTTCTCCAGAGTATAAGCTTCCATCTAGGACGAGTAATGTGCTTACAAAGAAGTCATTGTCTGTCTAAATCTTAGTTTACATTTAGCTTGAGCCCCACATTTTCCCAGTTAAATCAGTGATTACTACATTTCAGTTATTAGGGAAACTGCATTGTAACAGATCCTTGGACTCACAAGACAGTTGGATGATTTAAGGATGATATGGAGTTTTAAGATTCTCTGATTTTATAGAAACCCCTCTTTACCAGTGTCTGAGGCACACAGAAGAGTGTCATCATCTTCCTGGGAGCATGTCTTAGCTTTGCCTGGCCTGTGTGGGGTGACTTAGGAGTTTGCATTCTTGGTTCCTAATTCTCATTTACTCACTTTGTCCTGAGTCATCTGAGAGGGTCTTCCTGTGAATTCCAGCCTCCCCAGAATCAGCAAAATGAAATGCCCTCTTGTTTAATGCCACTTAGCAGTCAGGGGCTGTTAACAGGTTTTGTTTCTTAATAAAGCAAATAAATTACAGAAAGGGTGGGAGAGGTATTTTTTAACCTACTAAATTGACGGTGTTACTCTCAGTGTGCTGCTTTCAGCACTAATAAAAGGTAAGCTGCTCTATTTGCTTTGGTGTAAATTTTCTAAAGTATTACTACTCTTGCACTTTTGCTTTTATCAAATGGGATTATTAGAACTTTTTTAAGTGTTTGGCTACACAGTTTTTTGTTAAGCAAGATTTGAAACAGTGCTGAAAACATTTGTATCAGTTACCTCACCAACTACAATACAAAGCATATTTCTAAATTATTGCTTTGCAAAGTTGTAATAATTTTGGGAAATGAGAGCTGGTCTGTTGGAGTGGTAGCATGCTGGTAACTTGTCATTGTTTGTCTCTGAAGCCCAGTTGTGCATTTCCTGTTTGCCATGACACAGAAGAGCGCTGTCGACTCGTACTTAGCTATGTGTTGGAGGTAAGTCTAGATTTGCTCCTCATTAATTAGCAGTCTGTGCTTATTGCAAGTAGCATGTGTTTGTTGGTGTCTAAATGTTTTGAATGGTATCCTGCTGTGATTTTATTTTCTTCTTCTAAAGCAAAAACCAAACCATTTTTTTCCAAGTCTTTCAGATCACCTGTAGTTCTAAATATACGAGATAGAAATGCTGCTGTGTGTTTAAGTTTTGGTTAACTATTAGTGAATGGGATATAGCAAATGTTTTTCTTTTTAAGAAGGGAATAAAGGTATGTATTTATGTGTTTTACTTTTTAAAGGGTTTAAAATCTGTAGATAGTAGCATCAAAAAAGAAAGCGACCTTCCAGCAGCTGACCCCAGCACTCCTATCCCCTTAAAATATGAAGATGAATCCACAAGGGGTGGCCCTGAGGGGCTGGAGAAGCAGATGGCCTTGTTCCTGGACAAAAGTAAGTTTGTTGATAAGCACATGTCTTCAGTAGAGTAGCATAATACCCTGTAGCCAGAAAGGCTTGTGTCAAGGTACTTACTAGAAAGGATTGAGGAAAAAGGAAGTCATGTAGATGGAAAGTCAGGGAACCCTTTCCTTAAAAGATAATTTTGAGATTTTGTACACTTTTCTAGTGAGAACCTAAGGAACCTGCTTCTTCTGTTGTCAACCTTGGGCAGCCCACCAGAGTTTTAGGGAATTGCTGCCCTTGTAAAATGTGTGGAGTCTTTTAAGAACAAAGAGAACCAGATCACTCACTAGCTCTGAAGGACATGGCCTCTACTCAATTAAGCTGCTTTTTCTTTCTCAAACTGGAGACATTGACAGCAGCTTCTTTAGAGGCTCTTAGAAGATGTAAAGGGTAGGCTGGTGAGATGTCTCAGTGGTTAATAACTGACTGCTCTTCCAGAAGTTCTGAGTTCAATTCTCAGCAACTACATGGTGACTCATGACCATCTTTCAAGGATCTAAGGCCCTCTTCTAGCAGATATAACATGTAGACAGAGTACTCCTACATTTGAATAAATACATAAAAGTTTTTAAAAGAAGATGTAAAGAACTGATAGGATAATGTGCTTAGAGATGCGTACATTATGAGCACCTATAAGAGATGGCTGCTATTGTTCTATAGTTGAATAAGCTAGAAATAGTTACTGAAATTTCTAGAGGGTCCCTCTAGGTCACCTTTCAGAAAGACAGTGTGGCTTGGAAATACAAATTTTGTCTCTTAATATGAATTATATGTCCCTTTCCATTTATACTCTGATAGTCAGTTCCAGTTTGAGTTTTTGTTGGTTTGTTTTTTTGGTTTTTGTCATTTTTTTACTTGATGTGTTTAGATAGATGGTTTGGCTTACATGTCAGTTTACCACATGCATGCAGTGCCCACAGAGGCCAGAAGAGGGCATCAGAGTAACAGATGTGCGCCACCATGTGGGTGCTGGGGAAGAGAACCCAGGCCTTTTGGAAGAGCAGTCACTGAGCCATCATCTCCATCCCCCTGTTGTAGATTTTTTTTGGTTTTGTTTTGAAAATCTGTTTGTTGTTTTGAAATAATACACATGTAGAAATGATAGGGGCAGAGGGGCTAGATTTTTTTCCTCTAGTACTTATGTGGTACTCCTTGTCTGCAAGGCTCATTCTGCATTCAGAGAACTGCACCAGGACTTCACTGTTGCCTCTTCTTGTCTCTCTTCACTGTTGAAAAACCCTGCTCCAGTGTGGGCTTAGTGACTCAGCTGTAGTCCTGTCACTTGGGAGGCTGAGGCAGGATTGCTGCAAGTTCAATGGTAGCTTGGGCTATAGGATGAATCTCGAGAAAAGGGAAGATGAGGCTGAGAGATGGCTCAGTGGTTAAGAGCACTTGCTGCCCTTCCAGAGGACCCAGGTTCAATTCCCATCACCCATATGGCAACTCAGAACTGTCTGCAATTCTAGTTCGAGGGAACTTGACACCTTCACAAAATAACTACCAATGCACACAAAACTTAAGGAAGGAAGAAAAGGATATCAGTCTCATTCATGTTCATATTCTCTATGCTGCTGTCCCATGTCAACAGACTTAATCCTCTTCTCTTGTGTTAAACAGCTCTCAGTACACACAGCTGTGAGCAAGACCTTCTCACAATGCCTCACATGTAGAGAATGTTGATGGCAACAGAAGAAAAGGATGCAGGCATTAATTAAAAAGTGATCAAAAGAGAAGAGAGAAGTTAAACCATGGGGTAGGAGTGTCCTTCATTTCACAGTATTTGGATCCTATCAGTGTAGTTAGAGTAGTCTGGTGCAGTGCAAGGTACTCCTTTAACTTTGTGTCACTTTTATGTGCCTGGACACATACAAGTGTAAAAATGGTCATTTTACAGAATGAACACAGTAATGAGGCTGGACTTCAGTGGGATTGGGTTTTCTGTTGTGGTTTCATTAGAGACAGGGTTGCCATTCTGTACCCCAGCTGGCTTCAAATGTAGACTCTTGAGTGCTGATTAGACGTGAATGACTATTCCTGGCAACTTCAGTGGTCTTGATAGAGAAAATGGTAAAGTACAGTGAGGAACAGGGAAGAGCAAGTGTCTTCACAGGCCACCGGTAGGAAATGGCTTTAGCTGATCAGTAGTGCGTGTGGGCCAGGAAGAATGCTGGGAGACAGCTTAGCATGTGAATAGAGAAGCTGGTCTGAGATCTGGGGACAGGCTCTGTTTCACAGCATATATACTGTTTGGTAGTGTGATACAGAAATTTTAGACAGCTGGCAGGTGACACTTTCATGTTGAAAGTGATAGTGACTGACAGCGAGGAAGCCAAAGACCTTAGAAGTCTCACACAAAGATGCCATGACACTGCTGCTTTCTCCTCCTGCCATAAGTTACCAATCTCAGCCTGCCAGTAGTACCTGAATCAGGTTATTTTTTTATTTTCTGTTGAGATTTTAAGTTCAGACAACATATGATGTTTTTCTGTGTTATAGTGGGCTCCCTTCAGAAGGGCAATTGTTCTGTGCAGTCTGGAATGACCCCTGGTTCTTGGCAACATAAAATGAAACTTCAGCTAATTCTCAAGTCATCAAAGGCCTACTACATTTTGTCAGATGCTGCCATGAGTCTTCAGAAGTATGGAAGAGCATTGAGATACATTAAGCTAGCTCTACAGAGCCACGGTAAGCCTCCATAACTGAGTGTGTCCTCGAGGCCCTGGAGGGAGGGAAGCATTGAGTCATAGTAAACTTTCATTCCTCTTCCTTAAAAAATTCAATTTTAAAGCAGCACCTTCTGGCATGTTACATTTTTTTTTTTATTTTTTAAGGATTTATTTATTTTACATTGTCACTGTCTTCAGATACACCAGAAGAGGGCATCAGATCCAATTACAGATGGTTGTGAGCCACCGTGTGGTTGCTGGGAATTGAACTCAGGACCTCTGGAAGAGCAGTCAGTGCTCTTAACCACTGAGCCATCTCGCCAGCCCTGGCATGTTACATTTTATTTTTAGCAGTGTTCTAACATCTTGGTGTGAAGTATGTGGAGCCCTGTGCCACCTGCTGTGGACAGTGGCTGTCACAGCACAGAGATTTCACATTTGCCATGAATATCAGTTCTAACGTCTGTGTGGACTCTCCCTCTCACCACTGTTCAAACAGATACTTACTGCTGCCTCTGCACCAACATGCTTTCTGAAGTGCTGCTGTTTCTCTCTCAATACCTGACACTCTGCGGCGACATCCAACTCATGCTGGCCCAGAATGCAAATAACCGAGCAGCACACCTTGAGGAGTTTAATTACCAAACAAAAGAAGACCAGGAGATCCTCCACAGTCTCCACAGAGAGTCCAGCTGCCAGGGTATGCAAGCATCTTCTTGTTCACAGTGGGATAATCTGTTCAGCTCAGGAAGTGTGCTGCAAAAGTGTCAGGAGCATTAGGCTTTTAAGTGTTCCATACCATTCTCTTTCAAGTTTTAAAATTGACAGTGGCTGAGTGCAGCTGTATATACCTTTAATCCCACCAAAGGGAGATAGGCAGGCAGATCTCTGAATTTGAGGCCAGCTTGGTTTACATAGTGAATTCCAAGACATCAAGAAATACATAGACCATTTCTCAAAAACAAAGAGTATGATCTTATGTGTTTGTATCAAATAATTTTCAGAGACTTTAACTAAAGTCTGATACAGTTGTGTTTTCTTTACTCACTCTTGATGGGATTTTTGTAGGTATACATCTAGGCAACTCTGCAAGCCAGGGTTTTGGTGATAAAGAAAAAATGGTTGGTGAAAGTGGGTTAAGTATCTTATGAGTGAGCCCACAGAGCTAAGAGAAAGTTAGCTCATACCATATACTTTTATCATCCGTTCTAAAAAGATAGAATGATTTAACCGCAGGAACACACTACTCAGCTTAGAGCAGCCATTTGAACACACTCCAGTAGGATGTAAGTATCAGTCTTGGGTAATTGCAATTAATGTAGAATACTAGAAGAGAGAGGTGTATCATTTCCTAGTATTTTTACTCTTTCTTCCCTTTCTTTTTCTAAAATAATCATTTTAATAGCCGCAGTGGGAAAATCCGTAGAGATTTTACTTTTCTCTTCATAGTTATTTCACTTAAAATACTGTGTGATGTTCCCCTATGCATTGGTGTCACAGGAGGAGTATCACATTTCCTCCAAGGGTTGGATGTAGTGCTATGCTGAGTCTAGCATCACCCAGCAGCCTCTTTGTTATCTTTGGTGGCTTAAGCTTGGCATGTGTTCTGTTTCATGAGCTGGACCCATCAGTCCAGAAAAACAAAGAACAAAGCTGCCTTAGTGTACTAAAAACCTTTAGTCTGTACAAGTAGCTTGGGAAGATCTAAGTGGTAGAAATAACTGGTATTTATAGGCAGAAAAATACTATTTTAAGCAAACATGAATATTCTAGGAAGATACCATTTTATTAATAGACATTTTACAGTGACACAATTTTTGTTGTATTGATGGAGTCTGTGTTTACACTGTATTGCACTTTCTTTTTGACTTAAAATATCAGGCACTTTACAGGTATTAAGGAAAGGAGTAATGGCTCATAACATCACTTGTCCTAATATTTCTTTTCTTTTTTTTTTTAAGGATTTGCATGGGCAACAGATCTATCTACAGACTTAGAAAGTCAACTATCAGTTAGTTGTAAATGTTATGAGGCTGCTAATGAAATCTTGCAATTTAGTGACTTAAAAAGTCAGAATCCAGAACACTATGTACAAGTGTTGAAGAGAATGGGAAATATTAGAAATGAAATCGGTGTGTTCTACATGAATCAGGCTGCTGCACTGCAGGGTGAGCGAGTAGGTGAGTATCTCCTATGGCCTTTTCTGCATTCCCGGTTGTACTGGAGAATCAGTTGTACTGTTTGTGGGTGGAGCAAAGAACTGGCACCTGAGGATGTGTGTAATTACAATGTTCTCCGCTGAGAATCTTACAATTAGAAAAAACATTTCCAGTCCAAAAAAAAAGGAAAGGAAAGGAAAGTAAAGTAAAAACATTTCCCCTTGGGGTTCATTCTTTCCAGTATCTTCCATGCTTTAGACTGGTCAATTCAAGTATCTTCTATGGTTTAGACTAGTAAGTTCAGAAATAGCTTGGACAGCCAGACTTGTGCCAGGTTCTGTATTGGATGTGCAGCTAGTACCTCTTCCACTTGGAAAATCTGCTATAAATGCAGATCTCTGGGAAATGTGCTAAAAGGTACATACATGCAGTGCAGTGGATGGGGAAGCTGTCTGTCCTAGTTGTAGGGTATTTGAAGGCTTTGGGAAAGATGATACAGTTGCATTGGCAGGCCCTGAAAAGGACCTCTGGATGCAAAAATGAGGAAGGGAAGGCTCCAGAGCATGAGTGTGCAGAGCACAAGAGCCCGTGATGAGGGTAGCAGTGCACACCACATGGAGTTCAGGAAGCAGTTAGTAGAGGTTCAGGCTGCACTGGGTTGACTTGTGATATCAGTGGACTGTGCATGTGGAAAGATCTAATTTAGTAGTTGATTATAAATGTGCTGAGAGCTGTAAAGGGATGGTGCTCCTCAAATTAAAAAGTAGTAGCTGAAGCCATTCAAGGGGCTCTTAGTGGAAAGACTAGGTGCTATGAGAAGGGAAGGGGCCTGGGCTGGAAGTGAGGGCCACAGATAAACCGAACTCATCTATGCCTGCTAGACTAGGTGCTATGAGAAGGGAAGGGGCCTGGGCTGGAAGTGAGGGCCACAGATAAACCGAACTCATCTATGCCTGCTAGACTAGGTGCTATGAGAAGGGAAGGGGGCCTGGGCTGGAAGTGAGGGCCACAGATAAACCGAACTCATCTATGCCTGCTAGACTAGGTGCTATGAGAAGGGAAGGGGCCTGGGCTGGAAGTGAGGGCCACAGATAAACCGAACTCATCTATGCCTGCTAAGTTGTGAACCGTGCTTGACCCGGGGCCACAAATGATGCTCTAGAAAGTTCATTGTTGGTGGGAGAACCTGAGTGCTTAAGTGACATCTGGAGTTTGTCAGTGGGAGAGCATGTGGTATAGTAAGAATCCAGGAGAACTATATAAAACAAACTATAGTCTCTTAAAACTCAATTGGAACCATGATGTGTGTTTGACGTTTAATAATGTAGTCCTTTGCTCGGGTGTCTTTACTTGGTTGGTTTTGAATGGCTGTGATTAAATGTATTGGTCTGTTGGGACTACTAAATACCTCAGATGGTATATTCTAATATATTAGAATTTATACTTCCCAGTTATGAGAACTGGAAGTCCAAGGTCAAGGCAACATCAGGGTTGGATTTTTCTCAGATTTCTTTTCTTGCCTTTCAGACAGCCACCTTCCTACTGTGCTTTTACAAGACCCTTTCTCTGTATACCTTTGGTGTCTTTTCTCGAGTCATATTGGATCAGAGTCTCATTCTTAATGACCTCATTTAATTTTAATCACCTCTTCAAAGACCTGATCCTAAGTATTGTCACCTTGTAAGCTAGTGGGAGGTAGTGCTTTACCCCAGTGACTCCTGAAGAATGTGTTTCCTCATGTGACAGGCATCAGAGAGAGTGCTGCAGTTGACCCCATTGGGTTCACACTGATGTCTGCTTATGTAATTGTTTTCTTTCTTTCTTTGTGAAGTGAGCAAATCTGTGTCTGCTGCAGAGCAACAATTGTGGAAAAAAAGCTTTTCTTGTTTTGAAAAGGGGATTCACAACTTCGAGTTGATTGATGATGCTACAAATGCTGCCCTTCTGCTGTGCAACACAGGAAGACTCATGCGGGTCTGTGCACAGGCGCACTGTGGTGCAGAGGATGAGTTCAAACGGGAGTTCTCTCCAGAAGAGGGCTTATATTACAGCAAGGTAAGGTGGTTGCCTTCACATCAGTCCTCATCCTATTCACTCTCATCCATCTAAACTGGCCTTTACTCCACTAAGTATACTACAGATGACTACAACATTGTGATGGCAAAGGAGCAGACAGCTTGTAAGAACAGTAGGATGTTAGTCCTGAGGACGACCTATGGAACTATTGGGTTCCGGAAAGATGCTTAAGTAAATGGTGTTGCTGCAGCAGGAGTTCAGGATACTAAAGATTGGCAGAGAGAGAGAAACTAGGAAAGTACTAGAAGATGCAGGTGGAAGGCTGTGTGCCCCAGCCAGCATGGGAGATAGAAATGTACATCAGAGAGTAAATGTGAAAGCAGGTCGCAGTCTAGCAGAAATGACAGGTAAGGTCAGAGGTGAATACATCCCTAAGGTATGAAGAAAGGTTAAGAGTATGCAAAAGAGCAAATAACCTTTTAAAGTAGAAGCTCAGTATGTTTGTTTTTATTTTAAAATTACAGCTTATAGTACATGAAAAATTGAACATGGCACAGAAGGCTCAGCAATTGGAAACACCTGGTGTTCTTCCAGAGGGTCAGGGTTTAGGACATGGAGGACAGCTTACAGTTGCCATAGCTCCAGCTTCTGGGGACCCATTGTTCTCTCCCTGCCTCTGCATGCACCCCACACATACAGTAGACAGACACACACTAAACATCAGTCTAAGGAATGACCCTGGGCAGCTTCTTGTACTCATGTACCTCTAGCTGTTAGGACTGAGACAGGAGGATTAAAAGCTACCTTGCAGGGAGGGGTTGACTTACCAAATTGTCACATTGTCTCCAGTGTTGGAGAGGGTGAGCAAGTACAAGAAATGAGCCTTCAGGAGGTAAGGGGACTTGACACCAGTTCAGTCTCCTTAGCTCACGTGGTCAAAGGAGAAAACCAACTTCTACAAGTTGTCTTTGACTTTAATACATGAATATATACACAGAGTAAGTAAATAAAAACAATTTTATAAAAAGACATAAGCACTTAAATTATTAGCTGTTTTGAAACTTTAAATTTAGCCTTCAATGGAAAATATACCTAGCATAGTACATTTTAAAATAAAAGTGACTAAAAAACAGCTTGTGTATTCACAACAGTTAATAAATACTTACCTGAAATGTAATAAGTATTGCTGGGTGATAGAGCTTAATGTAACTGTTGTGAGAATACCGTGGCAGGTATTTGAAGATGAGGATGAGAGAATTAATTTTTACACTACACTAATTTTTTTGTAGTTTACTAGTTATACAAAGTAATTTTCCTTCAGAGTTGGGGGAGAAAAACTCAACAAAGTCCATCCTTCTGCATCATCCTAAGTCAGAAAGCAGCACCAAGAGCAGACCCTACAGGGCGTTCTATCTGCTTCAGGTCAGCTCTTCACTCAGTACTTAACGTTGGTTGTCCTGCCTCCCTTCTTTAGTTAATTCTCCCAGATTCAGTTGATGTCTGAGTGTTTGAAGCATGTCTTATGTATGCTCTTTGCACATGTTTAACACCTGCCCTCTTCACAGGCCGTTGATTACTATTTGAAGGCTCTGAGGTCATTGGGAACGAGAGACATGCACCCAGTTGTTTGGGATTCTGTGAACTGGGAATTGTCCACTACATACTTCACCATGGCCACTCTGCAGCAAGATTATGCTCCATTATCCAGAAAAGCTCAGGAGCAGGTGATAAGACTTTCTAGATTATAAACTACTTATTCCTGTATTTAATAGTGCACATCAGTCATCTTTAGCAAGCAGTATTTAATGTGAACATTTGTAAAAAGTTATAAGCTTATCTTTCCCTTCCCCATTGAAATCTATGAACAGATTGAGAAAGAAGTCAGTGAGGCTATGATGAAGTCCCTGAAGCACTGCGATGTTGACTCAGCAACTGCTCGGCAGCCCCTCTGTCAGTACCGAGCTGCGACCATCCATCACAGGCTGGCTTCCATGTACCACAGCTGTCTGAGGAACCAGGTGTGGCCATCCAGATTAAATTCCATGCTTCATTTATTTAAAAGTATCCGCAGAGCCTGCCAGTGCTTTGTATATATTTTACATGCCACCTCTTCCTGTTAGCTGATGTGGCTACTTTAGAAGAACTTAGCGTGTCAGTGCTTCTCCCTTTCTATCCGTGACATGTACTTTTCTCTGTTGTAAATGATTGTGTCTTAGTGTGGAAATCAGATATTTTCCTGGGTATGCTACTTAATATTTGTTATAAATGTAGTTAAGCTTTGTATAGTAGTAGTTCTGTGTACATTTTAAAAGACTTACCAGGGCAGGAGTGAGAGAGTCAGCAACTTATAACCATCTGTAATCCCAGATCCAGGAGGGTTCAGTGCCTCTGGCCACTGCAGGCTTCTGCACTCATGTGCACATACTCCTCTAACACATTTACATCATTAAGATTTATAATACAGCCCTCTCATCTTTGTGAAATGGAAAGTGCACATGAAAGCATGTGGAAAGTGTCAGTGGAGCATGGACACAGTTGAAAGAATGTGAAGGAAGCCCCAGTGTGCCTGCTCTGGAGGCCAGAGAATGGAAGAGGGCTCTGTAGAGCCCTGGGCTTCCCTACTGATGTGTTATACATTGTCCAAGATGTTCGCTCATGTTTAGGTCCTCTGTATTTTACAACTGAATGAGTTGTATTTTTGTTTTTGATTTGTTAAGAACTTGATGAAATTATACTGCTTTTCCACTCTCATGGCTCACTGCATGTCATTGAACACCTTGTCTGTAGTGCATGGAGCCCCTTGTTTCTTTGGTTGAATTTTATTTGACCCTTGAGATTATTGAGACAAGGACTCGCTATGTCATTTCAGACTGGCCTAGAACTTACTGTGTAGTAGCTGGCTTACTGAGGACTCATAGTTCTTAGCTTCTTCTTTATTTTATTATTTTCATAGCAGTACTAAGTGATATTTTAAATTGGTGAACTTAAAACTTAAACACTATAAAAAATAAAAATGAACACTTTAGTGATGCAAGCAGAATTGAGTAAAAATACTGAAGCCCCAGCCTTGGGACCTTTTTTATTATATTTCTTTTTTAATTGTAGGTTGGTGATGAGCATCTTAGGAAGCAGCACCGAGTGCTGGCAGATCTCCACTACAGCAAAGCTGCAAAGCTCTTTCAGCTTCTCAAAGACGCTCCCTGTGAACTGCTTAGAGTGCAGTTAGAAAGGGTGGCATTTGCAGAATTTCAGATGAGCAGTAAGTCTGACTTCCCAGATACATGTGTGTTGGCTGTTTTCTGCATCATGTTAGAGGGAGGCCACGCTGTGTGTGGCTCTTGGATATAAGCAGGACCATTTTCCTGTTAATTTGCCCATAGTTAAAGCTTTCCCTACATTTTTTGAAATGCTTTTTAAAACCTAGAGAAATGAATAGAAACTTTAAGTTGGACAGTTTTGGATGAAGAAGCAACAGTGTGGACACCATGGTCCTCACCCTTTAAATATGGAACTGGCATCTGGGCCTTTGATTGATTGTGGAATGGATGCTGCTGTGAGACCTGCTTAAACTCAGATAGATGAGCAAATGGGGGAGGGTCACAGGAAGTGAGAGGACTTCATTATATGTCATCTTCACAGCAGAGAATGAGAGAACATTCTAACCACTTAGTGCTTCCAGGATTCCTGCTCTGGGGTTCTTGCCCAGGGCTCCCCTTGCCTGCAATGCCAGCTTTTGAGACCTTTTATATGATAAGGCAACTATTGTTTGAAGTACACCAACTCATTTTATTTCATCTTGATTTTTTTTTTAATATTTCAAATTTAAACTTTATAAAGTTTTGGATTTTGGGGTGTGCCTGATATCCGATGTTGGAATTAGGGAAGCTCAGCCTGTAAAATCTATGACCTACTTCAGAATGGGGAGCCAAGATCTGAATTGTTTTGATCCCAGGCAGTCTGATTAGAGATGTTAATGTATACATTAAATATGTGTGACTTAGTTTGTATGACATACAGAGCCCTTGAGAATAAGAAACTACTGGTTTATTGCCTGTACACAGGGACCCTGAGAGAATAGGAGAGCCATTTCCTATAGACTTGTTTAGAAATGAATTCATTACCATTTTTAAAACTATTCTCTTCGATATTTTTTTTCTGTCCGTGTGTATGCATGCCAGATGTATATACGCTCTGGGTAACCTCTTACTTGGCATCTTGCAATTTTCTGATATGTTTGAATTCTTCATGATTAGAACCTATTTTTGTAAAAGAATAGAGAGACATAGGAGACACAGTCAGATTAGTGTAGTTAATTGCATTTGGAAAACATCTTAAGGGCAAATGAGATAGTTCATCAGGTAAAGGTACTTGCTACCAAATCAGATGACCTAAGTTCTATCCCTGAGACCCACAAGTTACCATCTGACCTCCAAACATGTGTCATGACACAAATGAACCTCCCCTCACACTTACAATAAATAATGTTTTTAGTAAAATGTTTGAACCATTCTAGTACTATCAATATCTTGGGAAAATAATGGAGATACTTAAGAGAAGGGGGTAGCCAGCTTTGTGGAGTTTATCAGCAATATTACTAAGTGTTGTTATTAGTGACACTACTTCATCTTAGTTTACCCTAGTGCATGGGGCTCCTACTTACCTTCCTTATGTCTCTGTTGTCTGCTTCTTTCCCAAAGAGAGCTCACATAGTCATGGCTTACCTTCCAGATGCCACATCTACTCTGACATCTTATTTGTCTATTGAGTTTCCAGGTAGTGGGCTATTTTGAAAGTTGCAGATTATACTGTAATGGAAAGAGGTGACTTTTAACAAGTGAATTCCCATGCCCGTTTTCACTTCTGATGCTTCCTGCACACTTAAGGACTCTGACACTATCTGTGAGGTTTAAGGGTTTGCAAAAGGACCCAAAACTTGCTGTTCTTACAGCAAAATCAGCCAAGGAAGATCAGAAGTGCCCCAGAAATAAAGTTTGCATTGTGTTCTCAGTGCAGGCATTACTGATCCCACCTCATCCCAGCAATGATGTATAACTTCCCAGTGACTAGCACCCAGGAAGTTCTACCACATGTGGAGTCACTGTTGTTTATTCAGAATCTGGGTGCATGGTAGAACTTAGCCTCCAACCTCTCTAAAAGATAAACTATCATTCTGCAGCTCGTGGACTCCATAGAAATTACATTGTTTTAAAGACCTATAGATGGCCTTGAGAGCCATAGGGGATGGCTGGATTGATCTATGGAGATTAATCCTTTATTTATAGCACAGCACTACACACACTGAATGTGAACAGAGAACAGGAGTTGAGGTATCTTGCAGTGGCTAAAAGATGTAGACAAGTGTAATACTCACCTGATCTACCTTTGAACAAAAATTTTGATACTTTACAGTAGGACAGCCGATATTGAGGACCAAATTGACTCAACCAACTTCACATAACTAAATAATGGGATGACCTTTGAACCACAGGCTCTTGTCTATTGTTCCCCTGTAACCTAATACTTGAGATCCTTAGTCCATAGAGATTTTGTTTGCTTACCATATAGAGCTCTTGTCTATTGGTCCCCTGTAACCATATAGGCTCTTGTCTATTGGTCTATTGTCTATTGGTCCCCTGTAACCTAATACTTGAGATCCTTAGTCCATAGAGATTTTGTGTGCTTACCATATAGAGCCATACACTGAGGCAAGTGAACATTACTTCAACCACTTTAAAAAATTAAAGGTATTGCTGGGTGTGGTGACGCACACCTTTAATCCCCAGCACTTGGGAGGCAGAGGCAGGTGAATTTCTGAGTTCGGGGCCAGCCTGGTCTACAAAGTGAGTTATACAGAGAAACCCTGTCTCGAAAAACCAAAAAAAAAAAAAAAAAAAAAAAATTAAAGGTATTATTGTAGTATAATGCTTTGGGTTGAGTGGTTTTTGTTTTTAGTTTGTTTTTTTTTCCCCCAACTAGTAAACAAGTTGTCTTTTGGTTTGTTAGGATTGTCACAAACTGCCTTTATAGTGCCTAAAGTCAGTAATGTTAACATTAGATAGCTTCATTGATTTTTTTTTTTTGTGAATGATCATTTGCTTTTTTTATTTTAGGTCAGAATAGCAATGTTGGAAAGTTAAAAACATTATCTGGGGCACTTGATATCATGGTGAGAACTGAGCATGCGTTCCAGCTCATCCGGAAGGAGCTTGTAGAGGAATGTGACCAGGTAATTGGAGAAAACATCTTTATATGTCTTATGCTAAATGGTAAATGTATGTAACAGGCATAGGACACATACTTATGAGTGTATGTATATTATGTGTATATATATATATATATATATATATATATATATATATATATATATATATATATATATCACTACATAAAATATAATTAGTAATGTCTTTATGTGCTATAACAAAATACTGGAGGCTGGGTAAGTTGTTGCAAAGAAGCTCATTGGCCCATAGGCCCATAATTGTGATCCACATTAGCAGATCCAAATAGATGGCACCATTGTCCTGGTAAAGGTTCTCTAACAATGTTGAGCATGGGGAAATGGAAAGGGAACAAGCCATGTGCAGAATGGGACAGGGCATGAAGTAGCCTCTTTGTAATAATAACTTAAACTTGCAAGACCTAGCCCAGGGTTGATGCAGAGACATAGCTCCCATCACCAAGAGAGGTCGTTTATTCTGCAGCCACATGGCTGATCATGCCTAGGAATACAGATGAGTGTCACCAGTTTCCTGAAATCATATAGTAAGAGAACCAGGAAAGGAATACTTTATAAATACATTGGTAGGAATATCATGCTACAAGAAAGAAAGGATATCTCTGGTTTAGGTAGGTCTCAGCTGCTATCTGAGAGCATCCTTAATCTTTGGGTTGGCAGAAGCTAGGGTTCTTTTAGTACATTCCAAAAGGATTTACCTCATTATCACAAGGATGGATGTTAGGCCAGACACAGGTGGGCAGTGAATGTCTTTGAAGGGCACTAAAGATAGTCCAAGATGATTTGACCTGCAGCTTTCTAGCTCTTCACAGTCATGCGAGTTCTAATCAGTCAGCCTTGTAGAATCTTTAACACACATGCAGGTCCCACACTCACCTACCCAATCCCTTCGAACTTTAGTTTACACTTACCTGATACACTCTCCAGAGGCAGCATTGAAAACGCTGGAGCCCAGTAGTCCAGTTACCTTCCCATGTGCCCATGTCCCAAGTTGATCAGTTCACGGCCACACTACACTCAAAGCACACAGCAGCTGTGTTTGCATGATTGCATTACTGACTCCAGTCTTTAATGAGCCATAGTTACAGAGAGACCTGTTAGAAGCTTCAGAGCCTTGTAAGGTGGTTTTTCTCTTTGGAGGTGTCTTTGCCTTTGCTTTCTAAGAGCAGGGAACACTGTGCTCTCTATCCCAGCTGACCGCCCGGAAGCATTTGCTCCACAAGCTCCACAGCATAGTCCAGCATTTCTGCTGAGTGTGCCCCAGGCTCCTGCCACCTCTTCTGTCCCTGGTGGGTCCTGGCTAGGCAGTACCCCTTTCCATGTTGCTTCTGTAGCAACCAGTCAATGCTGGGAAGTCATGAAATTCCACGTAGGATTCATTTCTTTTATGTCAGTATTTCTTAGGTGTGGGGGCTTTACTGTATCTTTATCAGGGAGCTTTTGGGTCTGCTTTCTGTTATGATTCTATAAACTGAATTTGAAGAGGCTGCTTAGCCTTCACTGTATATGAAACATGGGACAGCTTAGGTAAAGTAACTTTGTGCTGTTTTAGCCTAAGAATGATGAGGCTACACCGGCTGCTGATTCTTCATCTAATCTTAATCGAGAAGAAGTGATCAAACTCCTTAGTATATTTGAATCTCGTCTGTCATTCCTTCTCCTTCAATCCATCAAACTGATGTCATCATCTAAAAGGAAAATGAGGTAAATTACTTGGTTATTTATTGAACCTTCTTTGCTAATTCCTCACCTATGAAAAGAACATGAGTTCTTGCTATTGATAAAAAGAACAGGTTGTATTATTTATGTTGTGTGTAGAAAATGTAAAATTTTTAAGTACTATTCCTTGTTAGTTAAGAATCATGACCATGAGCTGGGCGTGTTGGTGCACGCCTTTAATCCCAGCACTTGGGAGGCAGAGGCAGGCGGATTTCTGAGTTCGAGGCCAGCCTCGTCTACAAAGTGAGTTCCAGGACAGCCAGGGCTATAGAGAGAAACCCTGTCTCGAAAAAACCAAAAAAAAAAAAAAAAGAATCATGACCACGTGCCTACTGCATAGTCATGGAGAGACAAGTAGCCGTGGAGTGAAGACCATAAGTTGTTTGTAGTAACACTTGCAAACATGTTTTTGATGTGAATTTGGGACTATAATGTGGATATGCACCTTTAAAGATAAATAAGAATGTTAGGGTATCTGAAGCTGGGATAGTAGGGAGGGAGAATGATGATCAGGTGCACAGCCAGGGTGCCCAGGTTCCTCTGCTGGTGTGTGCACTGTGCTGATTCACCAGAGCTGTTCTTTGGCATCATTAATTTGAAATTGAGTACCAAGTCCTACATCAGGAGCATGATACACAAACACAAGTGCAGTCTAGCCCATATTACAGAACATGAAAAACAGATAAAAGTAAAAGAAAATGCACCCACATACATCATTGTTTCTAGTTAAATCATTTTATCTTGGGGTACAGATAAAGTAATTTTTGTTTTGTGACTTGGTGTTATGAGCTTTGACAACATTTATTTAGCATTCCAAAAGTTTCTGTCCACCACAACCATGATGCAACAAAGTCCATCACTCCACAAATTGTTTCTTGCTGATGTTAAGCAATCTGATCTTGTACAGTTTTGGAGTTTTAGGACAGCAGAGGCTGGTTTGGTCTGTATGAGAGGTTTCACCTGCCAGGTATTCCATTGAGTTCATTTTTTAACTTGAACAGAGCTGCAGTTGAGAATTTCTTCTTAAACTGCAACCTTCTGTATAGCACAGGATCCAAGTTTCAATGAAGTAGATGCCCTCAGCTAAAGTTCCTCCTCTGATGTTTTACTTTAGTCAGTTCTAGCCCAAAATATTAAGTGGAAAATTCCAGAATAAACAGTTTTTAAGTATGGTGCACCATACTGCATAACCTGATGAAGTACTTGCTGTCTCAGGATATAAATCATTTCCTTGTCCAGCATATTCACAACACACACACACATTGTTTTTTTGGGTTTTTTTTTTTTTGGGGGGGGGGGTTGGTTTTTTTTTTTTTTTTTTTTTTTTTTTTTTTTTTTTTTTTTTTTTTTTTTTTTTTTTTTTTTTTTTTTTTTTTTTTTTTTTTTTTTTTTTTTTTTTTTTGGTTTTTGGAGACAGGGTTTCTCTGTATAGCCCTGGCTGTCCTGGAACTCACTCTGTAGACCAGGCTGGCCTCGAACTCAGAAATCCACCTGCCTCTGCCTCCCTAGTGCTGGGATTAAAGGTGTGCGCCACCACGCCCGGCAACACACACATTGTTAATCTACCTGTTGTAGTTATTTAGTAGCTTGCTTGCTGACCAACATGTTGTAGTACTGGTGGCATGTATTCGTATAGCCTCTGTCTTGCTTCATAATGGTCCCAGATCACAAGAGGGCAGCGATGTTGACAGTTTGAATACGACAGCTTTGGCAAGGGATAAAAGTTCTCAATAAAGAAAGAAAATCAATGCTAAGTCTTGCTAATCCTTGACTGTGTATAAGCTCAGCTTTATCATGTGTTAGGGATAATATACAATGTATGGGTTTCAGTGTACCTAGGTTCAGGATCCACCAAGAGTGTTAGAAGGTGAGAGAGGGGTGATTATACTTTGCATTTAGAGTGAGGTAGGTAGGTCTGTGGAAAGTGGTTCCTAATATCTTCTGCACTCCCCCCCCCTTTGCCCTCTCCCTTCACACCATACCTCAGAGAGACTGACTTCACATGTGCTGAGTACTGCCAACCACATTGCATCCTGCATCCCCTCCTGTGCTCTCAATCTATTTGGAAGGGAGGGTCAAGGGAGCCATGAGTTATTTGTTTAGTGCATACCTCAGTCTTCAAACTTATCCTTCTGAGTAATTTTCTCTTACCTAAGGAGAGCTTTTATTGGAGGAAGTCTCAAGTATGTAGCAAGGTGTGTTGGTATAGTCACTACAGTTTAGTGCACCAGAAAGCAGAGTAAATAACACACAGTGGAGAAGAGAGATTCTTAGCTTTTACGTAATGCCTAAAAACTTAACTGTGGCCGGGCGTGGTGGCGCACGCCTTTAATCCCAGCACTTGGGAGGCAGAAGCAGGCAGATTTCTGAGTTCCAGGCCAGCCTGGTCTACAAAGTGAGTTCCAGGAAAGCCAAGGCTGACAGAGAAACCCTGTCTCGAAAAACAAAAACAACAACAAAACTTAACTGCGGGTAGGTTTTTAACATTTATTGGTGTCCACAAGGTGGCAGTGTGTGTGTGTGTGTGTGTGTGTGTGATCCTGTGAGCTAATTCAATGATTTTTTTTTTCTTTTCAGATTAGTGGTTTGGGTGATTGACAGCAGCAGTCTTTTGATGTTTTATCACAATAGTCCTGTGTATGGCTTATGTAATTTTTATTTCTGACCAGGTTATTAGTGTTGAAGAAATGTTGGTTTTGAAACAGGATTTCCCTGTGTAGCCCTGCCTGTTCTGGAACTCACTAGATTAGACCATGCTGGCCTCAAACTCATAGATATACCTGCCTCTGTCTCCTAAGTGCTGAGATTAAAGATGTATATCACCACACCTGGATTGTTGAAGACATTTTTAATCTAAAGTTTTCATGCAAGCCAAATGTCCTATGAGCCAATCTGTGCTTTCAGGTTTATTGAACAAAAGAAACATAACACTCTCCAGGTTTGAAGCAGATCAATCACTATGATTGTTGAGTCGTGACTTTCTGTTGTGTTTCATTCATGTGCAGGTAAAAACAGCTAGCAAGTTTATTGTTGATAAAGCAGACCTAGCTGTGTTCTTTAAGAGAAACAGAAATCAGAATGTGACCTTAACAGAAAGGAGCATTAGTAGTGTGACTGTGGTTTCTCCCCATTAGCCTGAGGTAAAATAAGAAAGTGGGCTGAATAATTGAAAAGCTTAACTGAGGTTCTTAGAAATTAAAGTGAGCTCTAAGAAAATTAGGATTAATTTTCTTTTTTTTTTTTTTAAGATTTTGTTTGTTTGTTTGTTTGTTTGTTTGTTTTTCAAGACAGGATTTCTCTGTATAGCTCTGGCTGTCCTGGAACTCACTTTGTAGACCAGGCTGGCCTCGAACTCAGAAATCTGCCTGCCTCTGCCTCCTGAGTGCTGGGAGTAAAGGTGTGCGCCACCACGCCCGTCTTAAAATTTATTTTTATGTATATGAGTACACTGTAGCTGTCTTCAGACACACCAGAAGAGAGCATCAGATCTCATTACAGATGGTTGTGAACCACCATGTGGTTGCTGGGAATTGAACTCAGGACCTCTGGAAGAAGAGTCAGTGCTCTTTTTTTTTTTTTTTTTTTTTTTTTTGGTTTTTCGAGACAGGGTTTCTCTGTATAGCACTGGCTGTCCTGGAACTCACTTTGTAGACCAGGCTGGCCTCGAACTCAGAAATCCGCCTGCCTCTGCCTCCCAAGTGCTGGGATTAAAGGTATGTGCCACCACCGCCCGGCAGAGTCAGTGCTCTTAACTGCTGAGCCATCTCTCCAGTCCCAGGGTTATTTTTCTTGTTGAAAATTTTTATTTTCAGGCTGTTGAGTGTGCTTCATAGTATGACAACTGTGTAGGTTGGACAAGATACACATTTTGTTTATTAAATTGCAGGGGAGTTATTCCACTTTGGATTAAGAATTGAGTTGTTCATAATACGCCCTTTAGCATTCACTGCTCTAGCAGAGTGGGACCTTGATATTTCAGAGGCTTTAGGATTTGAGATAAAAAGCTATAAACATCTGAGGATCATGGAGCCCAGTGCTGTAGTACAGAGAAGAAATCAGTAACATCATGGATGGTCCTTAGCCAGATATAAACATTAAGTATTTAGTTTAGTAAAATGGTAGATAAGGTAAACCAGCTAATTATATTAAGAGGAAAACGATCTGTTTGACATGTGGAGACTGCAAATGGTAACTTCAGTTCAGTGGGTGACAATAGTTTAAGAAAGGTGTGATCTACACAAGTTGTAAGAAGCTGAGGCAGGAGTCTATGAGCAGAGCTCAGCTGCCAGTTGAGATTGGTGCTGCTGAGTAGAATGGCCATGTAGCCGCTCCATGCTTGATCAGCCCCAGCTCCCACTCAACTTTCTCCATGACGTATTCTTTGACCATGTTTCTGTGGCTGCTCCCAGTGCCTTTCCCCAGTGCCTCTGCTGCGAAGGCAGGGGTCTTTCTTTGGTTTACTCGACAGCCATAGATAAGTCAGATACTCTAAGAAGTGCCTGTTGTTTTCAGCCCCTCCCTCTATTCCCTCACCTGTCTGTTTTTAACCTCAGCAGTAACGCTGAAGAAGACATAGTCCTCCAAACCAACAAGCAGATTTACTCCCAGCTTTTGAGAGCGACTGCCAACAGGAACTCAACTCTGCTGGAAAGAATTGAAGTCATCATCTGTTTGCTGGAGCAACTTGCATCCGGTAGCAGCGGATCGAGTGGCAGTACTGTCCCCTGACTTGCAGTTTTACTGGAGGACTGTCTTGTCAGTGCCTTCCCATCCTGGAGCTGTCTGTCCACTTGGTGCTGAGACTTATTAAATATGAGGACATACCATTTAATCGGGTCCACAGTGGATACTTGCTTCCCATGGCAGGCAGAGGATGTGGGGTGGTTCGGCTTCTTCTTGTGAAGGTGAGAAACTATAATGGAACCGAAAGCTTTCTAAATGTATTTCCTCGAGAAGTACATGGTTCCTTAGGGATAATACTTCCTGTGATGTCATGAGACTTGCAGATATTCTTGAAGTTTGTTAAAACACTTAGGTGTAAGATGAGATTATTTTGGATAAAATGTTACTCTGGCCAAGGGAACTCTTATTCAAGTGATTTCATGGATTCAAATGGCATGTAGAAACAGTGTGCATCAGCATTTACTTCTAAGTGACACAAAAGTTATACCCTTTCCAAGCTGTGGCGTGCGTGGGAGGTTTTGAAGCCTGAAAATTGTGCAGGTCTCCTTTCAGTGCATGCTCTGACTGTGTATGACATTGGTAAAGAATAGGTACTATCACTTTCTCATTTTAAACTTGAAACTGTGAATAAGGTAAGAGAATTATTTTGAATAAATAAGCTATTTATTTACAATACCTTGGTAGTTCCCACTTGCATTCTTCACACTGCTGTGATTTGATCTGCTTGCTTATGATATCAAACCTTTACAAAGTACATAGCTCCTAATGTTCAAGGCAAAGGTCTCCCATACATTCCTGCTCCTGGGACATTCTGCTGTGCCCTGCTGCTCTGGGGGTCTTGTCCAATGCCTACTGCAGGTGGGGCTGGCTGTCAAGCTGTAACTAACAGTTGCAAGGAAGTGCAGCATTTGCACCAGACTCACTCTTGATATCTGGTATCTGGCCACTGTTGCATCCCCTTCCACACCAGCCCCACTTACAGATGTGGGTTTCTGTCACTGGAGCAAGCATGTCTCCATTGCAACAAGGCAGATTCACTATTTGTCTGGTTCCTTGTTTGGTTTGCATTGTCATTGGAACAAATTTGCATCTTTTTACGAGAATTAATCATTGCAACCCTTAAAACTTTGGTGAAACTGTAAAGCTTTGAGCCAACTCCTCAGTCTCCTTCTGGGACTACTGTGTCCTTTGCCCTGCAGCAAGTGTGCACACAGTAACACAACACTTCCTCTACTGGAGAGCCTCCTGGAGCAGATGAACTCAACAGGATTTCCATGCTTCCCCAGAGATAAGCTGGGAGCCGGGCGTGGTGGTGCACGCCTTTAATCCCAGCACTCGGGAGGCAGAGGCAGGCGGATTTCTGAGTTTGAGGCCAGCCTGGTCTACAGAGTGAGTTCCAGGACAGCCAGGGCTACACAGAGAAACCCTGTCTCTAAAAAAACAAAAAGGAAGAAAGAAGAAAGAAGCTGGAGTGTTAAGACTACTTGTCTCCAAGCCCCTCTCCTTAGCTGAAAAGCCTTCTGATAGGAAAATTGATTTTAAGCAAGGGAGTAGAAATTTTGGCTCTTTCCCTTATCATAGCAATAACATGAAAATTTCTGCAGGAGAAATAAAAGATACTTCTCAAATATGTTGTAATTACTTGTGTTGGTTTTAATTAAAGCCTCCTGAAGTATATGTGTTTTAGCTGTTCCTTTAGAAGAGTCTGTGGCCTGGTCACTCAGATTTCTGAACCTTTTTCAGTTAGTTTGATTGTTCAGATATCATCATATATGACATTAGCTCTTGTGTGTTAAGATTTTTTTTTTTTTTTTTTTTTTTTGGTTTTTCGAGACAGGGTTTCTCTGTCTAGCCCTGGTGTGTGTTAAGAATTTAAGCCAGCAGGTGGTGGTAGCAGTGGCTGCTGTTGCTGCATATGCCTTTAATCCCAGTACCTGGGAGGCAGAGGCAAGCAGATCTCTGAGTTCCAGGACAGCCAGGATTACACAGAAAAACACCATCTTGAAAAAACAAAGAATTCATAAGCCATATTGTGTGGAAGTTAAAGGTTTAGTGCCTGTCCTAGAGTAGGAAAATTGCAGTTACCCAGCTAGCTTCCAGAGCCCTGTTGTGGCCTGACCCGCAGGACAGAAGCAGGGAAGTGTTCACTACTCTGCAAGGACAGAACACAAGTTACAGTGAACCAGAAAAGTCATGATCTGCAGAGCAGTTAGTGGGAGGGCCTGTGCACAGAAGGTGCTTTCAGCAGCAGGAGGCAGTCATCACAGGGTGCAGACATAACACTGTGGATGCTGGCAACTCCTGTTGTGTCACCCAAACAGACTTTGGGGACCTTTGGTTTATGTCACATGTTTCTTTCCTGTAGCTTTCGCAACCCCCCCTAAGCTCCATGAACAGACTATGCGTCCAGCCTCCACCCAGCTTCTCTTGAATCCACGGATAAAAGTACACACACAGTTGTTCCTTTTCAACTTGCCTTTTACAGTTGCTGGGTGCTACTATTTCCCACCTAGAAAAGCATGCCCTTATCAATATTCTTATCTCCGAACCTCCTGCCTGCCCTAAAATTAGTTGCTCAGTTACATCCCCAACTCCCTGCCTGTAAGAGCAGCCAAAGGCCTCCGCTCCACCCAAGATCTGACATGTCCACTCAACTTTTCTCCACTAAATGCCCGTTGAACTTCTCCCTTTCATCTGTTTCTTTTCCTCCAGGGACCTGGAAGTCCTGCCTATTCTTTCTGCCCAGCAATTGGCTTCTTTACTGACAGATCAAGAACCAATTGGGAAACAGGACAGCATCAGAGCCACCCCTACAGTCAAATGTTAAAGATGTCATTATGACATGTGTTTTGCAGTTAATTTCAATTCTGTGCCCTTTCCTAGACCAGAACTCAGTTTAAGTGCCCTAAGAGCCATTTCTGTACCACACAAAGGTGGGACCTCTGGTGGCACTATTGGGACTGAATGGAGTTCATGTGGCATCAGAAGAAAGGGTAGGGATTCCCTAAGGTAAACTTTTTGATGTTTCTAAAAAAGTTTCGTCCAGCAACTGATCCTTAAACCTATTTTTAAAGTTCAAGTAATGCTTTCTTGTTTGGTTTAGCTTAGGAAGCCATATTTGCTTTAGCTATTAAGAATCTGATTTGTTTTCTTTGCAAAGAAGGCTGACACTTTCTCTTAAAGCTGTTCCTAAGCCCTAGTCTTGATTTTCTTCTTTACATGTTCAGTGTAGAGGTGTGAACATCACAAACATCAAACCACTTCTCTGAAACAGATTTTTTTGGAAATAAGCCATTCAGAGGAAGCCGAGTGTCCTGCTGTCTGTCCTTGTCACTAACTACTTTCCAGTACGAGTTGCCTTTGAAGAAGAAGATGGAGTTGTGTGCGTAGGAGTGGTATGCTGAATCGAGATTTCTGAATGGATGGTTTTGAGGCATTATTGCTGGAAACACTTGGCTCATCTTCTTTGGATAAGAATTAAGTACTTGGTTTCGGTTGACATCAAATGCAAATACCTGCAGAGTAAAGCAGATAGATTTGCTGAGGATTGTTGACAATCTGACTTCGCTCTGAATTCTATAGAGGTCAAGTTCTAAATGTTTCCATCTGTCTGCCATTGTCTCATAGATCTGAAGTGATGAGGATATCACTAAGAAGTTGGACGCAGTGATACTTACTAGAGACTCCTTGAAGAAGTAAATTAACTGATGCCTCCGATCGTAAAAGGCAGTGTCCAGGGGGCTGGGGATGCCAGGGAATCCTTCTGAAATCAGTTTAGGGTAGCTCCTTCCTTGTTCATCTTCTGTGTGTGCCTGGTCATTCTCACTGTCATATCTCCAGTATTGGTTTCCTGAGAGTCAACACAAAACTGTCAATGTGGTTTATTAATCCCAGACTATAAGAAATATGGCATGGGCCAGAGATGTAGCCCAGCACTCCTAAACTCACCCCAAGTGAGACTTCGCCCACTATCCTATGAGAGCCTGGCATGCTACTTTGCTTCGTGTCACTCCAGAGAGCAGCTGCCAATAGGTCCTAAATCAGCCCTGCATGGTCCTCTCCCATGATTCCAGAGAAACAGGACTTTTTCCACTCAGCCATCTACTCAGGCCTCCCATGACTTTCCAGTTTGACCCTCGTTATGTTTGCCCGGCCCATTGCGGCTGTGTTTGAATGCTAGTTGCCTCTCACAGTGAAAGCCACAAACACCAAGGAGTATCTTGAGTCTTAGTCTACAGACCATTCCTTTCCATGGTAGAGGCACTTAACAAAGTGTATTCAATTGGTGACTATCTATCCTTCCTAAGATCTGGGGACACAGCCTACCTGCAGTCTGCCTAATTAAACAGAAAAGCCAGTGGTTACCAATACACTACAATGGATTCCTTGGTAAATGCTGGAAACATCCTAAGTACAAGTTCAGTAAGAGGAATGGAGCCACACCTGAAGCATTGTTACCTTTAAAAAAGTAGCGCTCGTCTTTTCCCCATGACCAGACATGGACGAAGGCATCGATGCTTTGCATGGGAATTCCACGCCAGCCAGTGAGGATTTGGAGGGGGTCCCCATAGCGAGTCCTGTTGTTGCGGTTTTCATAGAGCCAGTACCAGCTGTTTCGGAAGAAGTAGGTATTGAATCTCACCCTCACCTCACCATATTGGTTCCTCTCCTTGCGAATCCAGTCAAACACTGTATCAAATGATCCCTTACATGAACCTGTATAGAGAAAAAAATGCAGCCACTTGTCACTGTAAGCATCAGCATTCATAATTGTCTGGAATGGAGACACTATGTGGCTAGCACTTCCTGTTGGGATACCTTAAAGCAAAGCATCACAGAAGATTGAGCGGGAGACTATTGGTTCTGGACACGCACAAACAGCCATGTTTCTACTGAAGGGTGACAATGTGGCTGAAACAGGCTTTGGAAGACAGGAGTGGGAGCACATAGGAACAGAACTGGGATGGCATGTGAGGGTCTGGGAATGGAAGTGCTTTCCCTGTTGGGTACCTGTGCTATAACCAACCTTTTTCTTTTGGGTTTAAACTGAACTTTCAGTGATCTGTATGTGTGTGTGCTCACAGGGGCTAGAGGTGTTGGATCCTCTGGAACTGAAATTACAGGTGATTATGAGCCACCAGATGTGGGTGCTGGAAATTAAACCTCTGGAAGGCGCTCTTCACTGCCAAGCCATCTCTCAGCCTCACCATTTGTATTAAATAGCCAGTGGTGCCTGGCATAATGACTGAAACTTTCCAGTAAGGCTGATGTCTGGAAGCACAGCTTCTTATAATGGCTTTGCATTCACATAGCTCTGGGATGCTAAGGCATGGAGAGCCCTGGGTATCCCATGACATCCTCTGTCCTCACCAGTGTGGATGGAGGAGAAGAGAAGGCACAAAAAGGATTGTTGCTCTTCACCTGTAGCCCTGTGTGGTCTAGTGTGATCATTTTAAAAGCCGGCAGACAGTTTGAGGGCAGCTCTTCAGCCATGCAACCTGTTTGGGGATCAGCCTCCTTATGAGCACAGAGCAGAGCCTACTGGCTTTAACCTCCTCAGTACCCTCTGGGCAGGGTCTGCCCTAGACCATCTTACCATATAGTCTTTGAATTGCTTTTCTGTCTGCCCAGTCCAACTCAAAGGCAGGCTCCTGGGGAATGTAGTTTGGTTGCATTATGGATCCCACCCTGTAGGTGTGAGGCAATCCAAGGACGTGGCCAATTTCATGGACAGCTACCTAGGAGGGGGAACACAAACCACAGGTGTACGACCAAGCCTGAGTCTTTGACGGTGCTGGCACCAATCACTGAATTCTAGAGGCCTGGCCTGTGCCCAGTGAGGAGTTGTGCTTGTTCAGGAGAGAAGCAGTGACTACTGGGGAAGCACCACCAGAGATTTGCCACTTTCTAGAAGGCTGTGCACACACCAAGGAGAAGCAGTGGTTCTGAATTTGGGCTAGTGTATTTTGCCTTCCTAACAGAGAGCAGCTGGAGCCTCTTACTTTGAGAAGGCTGATGCCTGTGTCACTGGAGAGAGGAGTGAAGTGTTCGTCGTCATCAAAGTGGATCTCACCCAGGCGCCAGGCATGTGCAAACTCCTGTCCACTCCCGTCAAACACCCGCGGGCAGCCCAGGTGCCGTCCTGGTGTGGTGAGAGGGGTGGGTAGCAGTGAATGAAGGTGCCCATCTTGAATCCCTCCCCAACAGCACAGATTTTGACAGCACCACAGCTTCCTGGAGCTGGTGCAGCTATCCACCCTGTGGAAACTGTGGGCACAGACTGAGCTGCCTGGTGTCTGAACTCTGAGGCTATAAAGACTAGAAACAAGCAGGGCCTGTTGGCGAATGTCTTTAATTCCAGCACTCAGGAAGCAGAGGCCAGCAGATCTCAGTTCTGGGCCAACCTGGTCTACAGTGGGAGTTCCAGGATAGCCAGAGCTACACAGGAAAACCCTCATCTTGAAAAAAGAACCACAAAAATTAAGAAAAAAAAAAAAAAAAAAGACTAGAAACATCTAGATGCTTACTGTGCTATGTTCTCTCTCTCTCTCTCTCTCTCTCTCTCTCTCTGTATGTATGTATGTTGCCAGTGCTGGTGAAGGAGATGGCATTAGAACTGGGTCCCCTTGTTACTTTTGTCACAAAACATGTCTTATGTACCCTAGAATTAGGAAATTAGCCCGTGAGAGCAGCAAGGTGGATGGGAACACCTAGTCACAGATGGGCTGTGGAAGACAGGTTATTTGTCCAGTCTGCCAACAAGGAGGTAGTGGTAGCTTTATGTATAAGTCTTCTCACAGGTACCTGCTGTGTCTCCATGTGCCCAGGAGGGTGGGTGTTGTGCTCCAGGCATGTGAACCCCAACAGGTAAGACCTTAAAATCCACAGAAAGTAGAACCCCTTTCCCCCCTTAGGTGTTCTCTCTAAAGAATCCCAGCAGATAGGAGTTGGAACCGTACCACTCTGGGCAACGAGGCAATCAAGCTGATTGGCCCAGGTTGCCCGAAGCGTCATACTGGGCATGGGGCCTCGATGGAAGAGCCGGAGGGTGCCTGCAGAGTAGGCCGGAAGGATCCCCAGTCTGGCACCCCTCTTACCTCTCCCAAAACCCAGCTTTATGTCCACCTTGGTGCCAGGGGCAGTGAGGTCTTCCCGGAAGTCGAGTGGTGTCACCTCACTCCACATCCTGAAGGCCAGTCTAAAGATGTATCTCTGCTCATCCCCAGAGAGTTGGCTGCTGTAGGCATCTCCCACCAGCCTCCAGGTCAGTGTCTTCTTGGAGAAGGCCCTGCTGGCCCCAGTGTCTGAGGCAGCATCCTGTTGCCCATCTGGCTTGGGGAGCAGCATTTGAAGAAAGCGCTTTTGTCGGGCCCTGGGCCGGAGACCTAGAGAGGTCAGCAGGGCTGCTGGGGTTGGCAGGGCAGCCCGAGGGGGCAGCCGTGTGTCAGGAACCCCACAGCGTGGCTTGTTCATAGCAGCCAGTGTAGGTGAGTCTAGTTCCCCGCTGACTGGCAGTCTGTTCGCCTTCTGGAATCTACGTACAGCTTGAGCCAAGGTGAATCCCACAGGGACCCCTGCTGACTCCTTTGGGCTAGGCATCTCTGACCAGCCATATTTCAATAGGAAGCTCTGTGGGAAAGAGAAGCTCTAAATTCATAAAGTTGCCTCCTGCTGGGACTTTTCCTGTGCTGTGGTGGCTGGGAAGAGGCAGGAGATACAGAGTGAAGCTAGAGATAAAAGGACGATATCCAGGGTCTACCAGAGTGGAGTCATGGGTGCCACATGGGCCATGGAGGGGCAGAATTGAAGCTAGCCAGGTGGTGGGACTGGAGGGAAGGGCCATGCCATGGGAGAGGTGGTTGCCTAGCATGCACAAGGCTCCAGGTTTCATTCCCAGCTTCACAAAGCAGGCTCTCTGCCTCTGTACAGCTATCCTGCCATGGTATGTTCTGGCTCTACACATGTCTGTGTACATGTGTAATGTATAGTGTGTGTGTGCACATGTGTAATGTATACTGTGTGTGTGCAAATGCTGCTGCTCTCTGCATCTCCTCTTACCTGAGCAGCATGGAGGTCAGCAATGGGCTTGGCCCGGCTCAGGGGAGATGGCTCCAGGTCCGAACGGTCCCGGCTGTGGAAGAGCCTCTCAGGCTGGGTGGGCTGGGGTGCAACTAGCCAGCAGAGCAGCAGTGTCAGACGCAAGACAGAGGCAGCAAGCATGGCTTCACTGGGACTCTGGTCCTCCTACCTCCCTGCGTCCCGGTCTCCCCTCCTAAGGAGCAGGGCATGATGGGGTCCTTTTATAAGTAAGCAAGTATTTTGTCACCCAGCTCTGAAGTGTGCCTGCTAGGAGGCTGCTTCTGAGGCCCAAGCAAGCTGCCTTTGAAGACCCCAGGGCCACTTTTCTCATGGGTGTGACAATTCCTCTTCCTTCAGTCCTGGATCACAGTACTTCTGAGTGGTGAACTTGTGGATTGCTCTCCTGTGTTGACTTTAGTGATTTGGTTTGCTCCTAAATGAACTGAGGGAGAAGTGCTGGGTGCGTCCACCTGTGCTGCTACAAGGCAGAGCCCACCCCCTGACAACCTGCCTTTAAGGACCTGGCCTAAGGCTTTATAGCCTTTATAACCTTCAAAACCTTCAGTTTGGTTTAGAGTCTCCGTTTTCTGGGTGGTCTGGGGCTTAGGGCATGTTAATTTGTTTCTCAAACTTAAGTCTCCTTTTTTTTCTTTCTTACTGGTGGTTTTTATTTATTAGAGAGAGAGAGAGAGAGAGAGAGAGAGAGAGAGAGAGAGAGAGAGAGAAAGTCTAGGGTAGGTAAGATAACTCAGGAGGTAAAGGCACTTACTGTCAAACTGGATGACCTAGATTCATTCCCCTGACCCCACATGTTTGGAGAGAACCTGAAAGAATTTCCCTATGGTGGGCAGTACCATGCTAAATTTTCTTACAGACACATATGTGTATGCCTGTAAAGTGTATGTACATTGTACATGTGTCACAACTCCATAGGAAGCCCCGGGTACCCAGGTGTTTCTGAATACAGCTACTTTTCTGAGGAGTCCTGATGTGTGGTCAGTGAGTCTATGTGAGGATAAACTAGAACCACTGAGGCCTGTAACAAACTACATACATACATACATGCATACATACATACATACCACACAGCCTGAAAGAGTGAAAGGAGCCAGGCCTGAGCCCCTGGAGTCTAGAGCTAAGCCTGGAATCTCACAGTCCCCATCTGCACCCAAACCCTGCCTTGCCTAGCTCGAGGCCCTGCTGTGACCAGTGCCATTCGGCACCCGAGATGGAAGAGCATATATGAGACATTTGTAGTATGGAATCAACATCCAGTAAATGCCCTCCCCACCAACCATGAGGACCCTCCTGCTCTGCTGCCTGTCAGTGGGCTTGTCTCTCCTTCAGCCTCCCTAGGCACAGTGGCACCCCTTTCATTATCTCTTCCAATTTCTTTTCAATCTGCCTCAGCTGGTTCCTCTCCCTCCATCATCCCTGCACCTGCCGTGGGGAGTCCCAAATCCAATCTCTCGTGCACCTCATTGCCAAATGTTCCATCTTTTCTAGAGTCGGAAATCCTGAAATCTGGCCTGTTTTTCAGAGGACAGTCGTGTTCTTTCACTCGTAGAGCCCTGTCCCTTATTCTGCTTTAAGGTGAACAGCAGTAGAGAAGGTTCACAGGTGATTCCTGCACTGTGCGCATGCATCTGTGATCCCTGGGCGACCTGCAGATCTGTGGCAATCGAAGAAAGATGAATTACAGCCTTGCTGACTGGCAGCAGGGAGATCCGGTTTCTGTGGACTGATCTGATTGTCAAAGAGCCGTCAAAAGTCTATTTATTGATTGTTACACAGAAGTTGATTGGGAGGGGGGGCGGCAGTTAAAACAAGTTCTTCATCCCAAAGCCTCTAATCTAATCTAATCTAATCTATGTTTCCTAAAGGAAAACTTCACTTCCCTGAAACTTTAGTCCTTTCTGTGCACTGTTTGCAGCACTCAATAATGCAAGATATGTCAGGTGTGCTGGGACCATTTGTGACCAATGTTGTGTGAAGGCTTTAAGCTCCTTCATAAAAACAACTCTATAGATAACAAACAGAAAACAGTCGTGTTTCCCTACAATGGTTTCTTCAAGATCAGAGTATTTCTAGGAAACAACTTTTCATTCTGGTGTCTACCCTAGATGCAGTGAAAACCAACTATTTCATTCTAATGTTTACCCTAGATACATCAGTTTCTATTAGATTTCCTGCTACATCTAGCCTTGAAAACAATGGGAGGAAAGAAAGGGAATAGAGGGCTGGAGTGAAGGCTCGGGAGTTAAGAGCACTGGCTGCTCTTAACTTCCAGAGGACCTGGGTTCAATTCTCAGCACCCACATGGAAGCTCACAGCTGTATTTAACTCCAGTCCCAGGGGATCTGACACCCACAGACATACATGTAGGCAAAACACCAAAGCACATGAGATAAAAATCATGTTCCCCAAGGTTTTCTGTATAGCCCTGGCTGTCCTGGAGCTCACTCTGTAGCCCGGGCTGGCCTCAAACTCAGAGATCCACCTGCCTCTGTCTCCCAAGTGCTGGGATTAAAGGCATGTACCACCACAGACTGGCAAATAAATCATTTAAAAATGGAATAGAAATCTGTTCACTGAGTTTTCTGGGAGGAAACTTGGTCCTGTGGTACAGTATTCCACCAAACAAGGTTTTCCTCTGGGAATTTAATTTACACAAAGGTTTTGTTCCTCACAGTTTTGCCTTAGCCAAAGGCGCAGGAATGAAGTGAACTGTTTTAGGATGTGTGTGTCCACATGTGCACTATGTGTTTGGTGTGAGTTTGAAGATCACAGGGCAACTCGACGGGTACCCTTCTCTCGGTCAGTTTTAAGTGTTTCAAGAATCAAACTCCGGTTGCCAGGTTTGCATGACAGGGCCTTTACTCATTGAGCCATTTTGCTGGTCTCCAAGTTGACTGTTAAGGACAGCTGGCACTGCTGACGTAGCAGCCTGTGCATAGGGCTCCTGTCCAGTGCCCCTCAGCTCCACGGAGTCAGTCCACTGTGGCACAGGTTCCCTGTTTCTTGTGTGGTGGAAGAGCGTTGTAATCTGAGATAGTGTCTGCCAGAAGAGAGAGCTCAGTCAAGTCAGCACAACTGCTGGCCCTGAGGCTCCTGCACAGCCTGCACCGAGAAGAAGCCGTAGTGTTAGTATTCGTAGAATCCGTAGGTGTGGCCAGCATCCCTAGCACTTGATTAAACAGTCTTGACGATCATGCTTGCTATTCCCCAAGGACAGGTGCCCTCCACAGAAAAGGGTTCCTTGAGAATGGGGGGATTTGAAAGTTGACAGTGTGAATATGATTTTCTGGAGGGGGAGGAGAGGGGGAAGGGAGGGAGGTAGAGATGGGGGGGAAGGAGGGATGGAGGATGGGGGGGCCAGGGAGTGGGAAGGGGTGAGGTCTGTGCTTGTGCACACAGACAAGCACTGGAGAAGCCAGGGAAGTTAAACACACAGCTTACCTCTTCAGTGAAATGAGGTGTGTATCCGCTCAGGAATGATGCAGGTTTACAACTTGGTGATCCTTTGCTGTCTGATGAGAAGGGCTCTGCCCAAATCCTCCACAGTTTATGTTTTTACCTATCGCAGGCCCCTTCCTCTAAATCATGAATGAATATTGCTTTTCAGACCATAAAACCCATTCTTATGAATGCTGCCGCCTGTGCTTTTCAACAGCCAAAGTGTAATCTTAGGGCCAGGGCAACCTGTGCTATGCTTAAATATGGCTAAAGTAAAATGACCTGGGCCAGACTCTACATGAAAAACAGGCTGAGCCTTCTTACCTCCCCCTGATCGTTTTCTCCCTGCCTGTTAAAGCCTGCAGGGGGACCACCATCACTTTCAAATGAGAGTCTGAGATGGGTTCTAAGATGTCATGCAAAACAGTCACAGCAGCTTGCAGCTGCACCACCAGCCTTGGATGAAGCGCTTCTGTTCTCATGTAGCTCATGTGGGCCTGACAGGAGTTCCAAACGGCATTCACATCCTTGTGAGCTCTTCTCCTCCTCATTAGTTGTACCATCACTTCATGGCCAGCAGCAGTGACAGCAGCATGTTTAGGAATAAAGGTCACATCTTAAGGTAGGAAGCCAGAAGCCACACTTCCCCATTCCCTTCCCAGGGACTCAGAGGGCCTCCTACCAGGCCTCTTCTCCCTCTCTCCCTCCTCCCACTTTGGTTTTTCCAGACAGGGTTTCTGTGTGTGGCCCTGGCTGTCCTGGAACTTGCTTTGTAGTCCAGGATGACCTTGAACTCATAGGGACCTGCCTGCCTCTCGAGTGCTGGGATTAAAGGCTTGCCACCCAGCTTTCACCTCCTCTCTTTTTAAGATGTATTATGTATACAGCGTTCTGCCTGCATGTACGCTTTCAGGCCAGAAGAGGGCACCAGATCCCATTACAGATGGTTATGAGCCATTATATGGTTGCTGGCAATTGAACTCAAGACCTCTGGAGGAGAAGCCAGTGCTCTTAATCTCTGAGCCATCTTTCCAGCCCAGCTTCCATCTTTTTTAAGGTTTATTTTTAAGGTGTGTATGTCTCTGTGGAGGGGGAGACAGAGTCCCTGGAGCTGTAGTTACAGGTGGGTGTGAGCTGCTTGGCATGGGTGCTGGGAACTGACCTTGGTCCTCTGAAAGAGCAGAACATGCTCATAATCATTGAGTAACCTCTCTGGCTCACAGCCTTTAAAAAAAAAACCCCACCCAACTTTAACGCTTATTTATCTGTTTAGCACCATACCATGTGTCGGGGTCAGAGGACGAGCTGTGGGAGTCAGTTCTCTCCTTCTACCATGTGGATTCCAGAAACTGAGCTTAGTTATAAAGTTGGCATCGAGCCCTTCACGCCACTGAGGCTCTGACAACTTGCCAGCCCTATAAAGATTAAAGATTCCATGAACATCTGAGGACTAAGACCCTACCATATCAAACTTAGAGGGACACACTCCAAAACACTCCCAAACCACGGCACTAGACCCTTCTTCCTCTTCTGTGGTGGATGATGTGAGGTGGCTCTGAGTTTCAGAGCTGCTCTGAGGGAGAGATCACATGTGTACGGCTTCCTGCATCAGGCTGGGCATGGTGTGCACGTAAGCGAAGACACATTCCAACCTGGCATTCCGTGAAGTCAGCTGCCTGAGTACACAGCTGTCTTCCCTACCACCAGCCCACAGGCTGCTAAAAGACAAACACAGGTTTTCTTAACAGCTCAATCTAGTCCAGCATTGCCTAGTAGAAATATAGTGTGGGGACACAGTTTTCAGAGCTTTTCTGCAGGGCACTACATTTCTTTTTCTTTCTTTTTTCAAATATTTATTTATTTTATTTTATGTATATGAGTACACTGTAGCTGTACAGATGGTTGTGAGCCTTCATGTGGTTGTTGGGAATTGAATTTAGGACCTCTGCTCACTCTGTCAACCCTGCTCACTCAGGCCCAAAATTTATTATTATAAATAAATACACTGTAGCTGTCTTCAGACACACCAGAAGAGGGTATTAGCTCTCATTACAGGTGGTCATGAGCCACCATGTGGTTGTGGGATTTGAACTCAGGACCTTTGGAAGAGAAGTCAGTGCTGTTTACCCACTGAGCCATCTCTCCAGCCCACTATACTTCTAATACACACACACACACACACACACACACTCTCTCTCTCTCTCTCTTTCTCTCTCTCTCTGCATGTGCACACACAGTCCAGAAACAGCCAGTTTGATAGATATGCTGCAGTTATGTTTCAGAATGAGGTAAAGAAATCTCTGTATTATAAGCATAATTATCCACAGCCACCCCTCCCCAAAAGCCAGAACTCTTAAGTTTGTTTGTTTGTTTTGAATATTTAGATATTGTGTAGAGTGTCTCACTATATGGTCCTGGCTGACCTTAAATTCATGACTGTTGTCTCCATTCCTGCAGTGCTGGGTTGATGCTACCATATTCAGCTCAGTCCTGTTTCATTTATTTATTTATTTATTTATTTACTTCTTGTATGATGACTAAATCTACTTCACACATAGCAATTTATCATTCTTACCAGGTCAGCATCAGAGAGACTGTGCACCACTTTGCACCACTTTGCACCGAGAACCATAGATGGTAATAGTGGGCTGGAGTTATGGCTCAGAGGTTGAGAGTACTTATTCTTTCAGAGGACTGGGTTCAATTCCCAGTACCTGGATGGCGGCTTACAGCTGTCTCTAACTCCAGTTCAAGGGGACCTGCCACCCTTGCCTTGCTCCTCCAGGCACTGGCTCTGCACACGGCACACAGATATACATGCAGACAAGACACTGATAAACATAAAAGAAATACAGTTTGTAAAAGAGTGGGCAGCAATCACAAGTCACCACGTGGTGACTTTCATTTCCTTCTTTCTCGACACAGGAAGCTCTCTCTTCCTGGGTCTAATGGCAGTGATCTAATGGCCAGTGAACCTGGCCTAGGCTCCGAGCTGGACTCCATGGAGGACGGTGGCATGCTCACAGGCAGCTTCTCCAGCTCTCCTCTCTGAATCGGGGTTCCATCCTAGAGGCAGTGAGCTGTCCCGGGCACAGGGAAGGAGCTGGCTCTGCACAGACCTCAGCAGCAGTTGCTTGGCTTCAGCACGTTCCTGATGCCTGCAGCCAGGGCTTGTGGTGTGGGGCTCTCTGCCGTGCAGCTCACAGGCAGACCCTTGGCAGCCATAGCACGAGTTGTACTGGGGCCAATGCCTACAAACTGCAAAGGAAGAAGACATAGGAGACACAGCCTCAGCACCACAGCAAGGGTTGTGTGCAGGTATCATCTGGATGCCTTCTGTTTAGAGGTCGTTCCTGCGTGATGTTTCACATGAACAACAGTGCCACCTAACTTGAAGCTGGCTTCAGGATCTTACTATCACTTCATGCCAGAAGTGTACATATCCTTAAGGCTTGGGTATATGTGAGGATGAAACCTAGGGTGGATATCTTCCTCAGGGACTATAGCTGCAGACAGGCCTGCTCCAGTTTCAGGGGCTCTGGGTGGGAGCAGGTGTGGAGCATGGAGAGCCCAGGTGGGTCTGGCTCCCCCAGGCCCACAGAACAGTCATAAGTTGGAAGGCCAGGGTTCAAATCCCAGTAGCATAGAGCAGAGAGGCCTTTGGCATCCACTCTCTCTCTGCCTCCACCTTTTTATCTCTAGCCAGACTGTCCTCTGGGCTGCTAGGGGATTCCGGAAGTGGTTAGTATGAACCACTTGTTCAATGCTGCTCACTGACACATGTGTGACCTCCAAGTACACAGACAGACACCCCATATGCTATGTGATCACTGTGAGAAGGCAGGAGAGAAAGACAATGCAATGGCTTCCATCCATTTGGTGGCAGGTGTCATTAAGTTCTCACTGCTCTGGCATGACTCCTTGTGGCGCTGATATGTAAGTCAGCCATAGCAGCAAGCTCAGGTCAGAAGTCACTCTAACCTTCAGTGATGCCCTCTATTTTACATAGTGCTGATAAACACTCACAAAGACTCCTACAGAGGAAGGAAGGTCACTGTCAAATCTGGGACAGAGCTGACCAGACGCAAATGCTAAGCCACCCAGTGCTTGGGTCTTGGGTCTCTGTCCTCTGTGAGCTCCAAAGTACCCATGGTAGGCAGGCATGGTGGCGCATGCCTTTAATCCCAGCACTTGGGAGGCAGAGGCAGGCGAATTTCTGAGTTTGAGGCCAGCCTGGTCTACAGAGTGAGTTCCAGGAAAGCCAGGGCTACACAGAGAAACCCTGTCTCGAAAAACCAAAAAAAAAAAAAAAAAAAAAAAAGTACTCCTGGGGGCTGGCACTAAGTCCCAATGATGAAGAATGACTCCCTTTAATTTATATTGGCTTTCAGGCTCTGGCTCTGGAATAACCCACAGTCCCTTATCACCAATGTTAGCCCTGAAAGTTTCTTTCCTGACAGCTGCAGAGCCTAAGACCCCAGTGGCATCTTTAACTACTGGCACGTGGTGCACTAAACTGCAGCAGAATGATAACTGGGGGTGCCAAGAACCCCTGGCTTACAGAAATGAATGGAGCAGTTTTAAGATGGGCATGCACTTCACTATGACCCAGCTGCTGCATGGGTCTAGGCAGTACAGGCAGCCAGATCCTAAGTTGAAATTCCAAGTGTCTATTTTGCTCCCACTTGGGTTTGCTTAGGATAAGGACTGAGTAAGGTCATGGCAGTCTGAGTTCTCACTGTGGCATGGTCAGCCCAGGTGAGTTCTCAGGCACATTCCCACCAGCAAGCTGCACGCGCACTCCACGGTTGTTACCTGGTGACTCATCCAGACACGTGAGCAGCATTGGCACTGCCCCTAAACCTGCCCAGGTGCCTAAGTAGTCACTTGACTAGTGACCATGCTGAGCGCCCACGGGCCATTTCTCTTCAATCCTGACTGCAGGAATTAGTCCCCCACTAACAGTTATAAAAGTGGGCTTCTAGTAATGTGGTATAGGTAACCCTGGCAAGGTGTTGAAGGGACACTGCGGTCAGGGACACTGCGCTCAGGGACACTGTGCTCAGTGTCCCTCCTGTAAGGAGGACAACCACCCCCATCCTGCTGGATCCCCACAACCAGACTAGCATAAGCTATGACTGTAAGAAATCTGACGACTGCCCAGCAACTGCTGGGACCATGGCTAGGTGTCACCATGGCACACAGCCTGACAGTCACCTTTCTAGGTTCCAACCATGGGTTCCTCCTTTTCATCTCCCCTGTGCCTAACCTTTTACCTTGAAACTGGGGAAGTCTGGATGTCCAGGTGGGTCACACCTGTGAGAGACAATTGTAATAAGCTAAAGTGTTGGGGTCACCAGACTGACTGAGCTCTGGGATGGGGGTGGAGATGAAACCTACTGTCCCTGGGTTCTAGGCCACACTTTGTACCTTCTCCTCAGTCCCAGTAGAGTCTGGTCAAGGACAATTCTGTTGCAGATGCCACAAGTGTTGTGTTACTTGAACACTCCTAATAAATACAGTCCCTGAAAGTTGTGTAAATCCTTTAAGTAAACAAAGAGACAGATAATTCTAGTCTAGAGAACCATGTCAACATGTTCAACCAGGAACAAAGGAGGGAAAGGCACTAGAGCTACACCAAACCCTGCCAGAAGGGCCTCACTTGGGTCCTCAAGTAACCAAGGACAGTGCCACATGGGGAAGGCCAGATAGTTAGCTATCCAGGACAAAATACTTGGGGACAACCATTTCCAAGTTAGAATAAGACCAGCCCAGAGGAGATTAGCAATGTATGCATAGCACCACCAAGTAGCAGGCCTTTGGACTCTACAGTCACCTCATAGGTGTCTGACTCAATGTGTAAATTCCAGGAGACCGTAAGGAGCAAGAGGCCAAGTCCACAGTATACCATACCTTAATCTGATCAAAGCTGCCGCCAGATAATGCCTGAATATACTTGAGGCTGTATTTAAGGCCGGAGGGACTGAAAAACGTGATGCTGGCTGGGATACCCTATGGAAAAGGAAAAGATGAGATCTAACCTTTGCTCCTAGACACAACTCATCAACACTACTGGTCCAGCTCCAGCCACCCCAGGGGCTCTGCAACGGTATGGTCCCTGGCTGGGTGCCATTCTCAGCCTACTAAGGCATAGTTTGAAGGAATTGTTCATGAAGCAGGCTGAGGTTGGAGAGGCTGGCAGTTCCCATTGGTTGCTCTGCTGGCCCTCGGTCTGTTTGGCCAGAAGACACAGACTCCCTGGAGCCCAGGCTCAGCAATGGAGACACCCCCAGCTCCTGGAGTTAGACAGCCCTGCTAGAATCAACAGTTTTCTTGTTGGCTTCTGTCAACTTCCACCTGCTAGAGGAAGAGTAGACAGCCTACATGGTTTCTCTGCACTTGGATTGTCCTAATGGGACCCCCAGAACAGGCATAATATGCAGAAACTGTTCTAGGAGAGCAAAAGGCTGTGACTTCTCAATGGAAATGGTGGAATCATTGACTCAAGAAGTGTTCTCCACAATCCCAATCCAGATTCAACAGCAGGCTCTTCCCAGAGTGGACATAGCCTCTGCCCCATGCAATGACAGTGGGACCTTCCCAGAGTGGCCGTAGCCTCTGCCCCATGCAATGGAGAACAAAGGCAGTAACAAGGCTACTGTGTCTCTCAGGCCTTTGTATATGGTAGATGCTACACAAAGAGGTTCATATGAATTTCTCTCCTTTAATCCTTATTCAATTTTTACTGTCTGGGTTTATTCCTGTATCACTGATACATAAAAATGGAGCTGTAGGAAAGCCATCTGCTTAGTCACGTGGCTGGAAATGACAGAACCCCAAGGGGAATCAACACCTGCACTCTCATGCCCCAAGCTCCTGCCCCTCCCCTGGGGCCTGCCCTGCTAGGACTTGCTTTCCCTGGAAACCCTACCTACCTGATTTTCATAGTAGCTCTCCAGGCTCCCTTGGATTCCAGGGTGTGGAATTGTCTGATAGACATGCATGCTTTCCATGGGAATCCCTGGGTACAATTAAAACCATCAGACAGGCTTCACTTTGCAGGGAATGGGAATGGGGGCTCTGCACCCTCTGCAGTGTGTAGCTGATGGAGACGGTCACCATACCTCTGAGAACCAGCTCCTCAGAAATGGGAAGCTCAACTAGGGGGTACAAGCCCTTGCCCAGCCCTGTGTGACCTGCAGAGCTCCATGGAATCAATCCATAGCCAGGAAGGTTAAGTCAGCAAAGAGAGGTCCAGATAGCACTTCCTCAATTCTCACACTTGCTGCTGGGTCCCGTGTCTGTGTGAGTGTCCACACAGCTCTGACCTTGGCTGCTTCATAAATCCCACAGCCATGCTGGCAGCCAGTCTAGGACAGCTCTCAAAAAAGGCTTAGCATCAGGAGACCCGGTGCATCCCAGCTCTGCCTGAACATGGTCATGTCTGCCTCCTGGGTCTCAGGACATTCATCTTTGGGGTGTCCTTAGCTAATTCTAGTCACCTTTGTCCTTGAGCATTTTTGGAAGAGTATCTCCTTTGATAGTTCCACAGGGAAAGAGAAGAGGCAGCTCCGAAGACGGCCCTGTGGACACAGAAGCAGACATTGTCAGAGCTTTGTAAAAGCTCAGAGGGTGACACCATGCGCAGAGGCCCAGGGAGGGCCAGCTCCCAGGAGGGCGAGGCTGGGGACCGGGCTCAGCTTTGCTTTAAGATCTTAGTTCTAACACCTGCCACCAGGAAGGGCAAGTGCTGCACTGGGCTGACCTTGAAGGTTTCCATGGAGAACCAAGAGGGAATGTCAGCGAAGAGCCTGGAAAACTAAGCCTCAGAAACAAGGCACCACTGATCTACTTGCTTCGTGAACTGTCAGGAGGAGGCTCCCTGGTTCACGGTCCCTAGTTAGAATGGAGGCCTTGTACTTAACTAAGTAAGACTGGTATTCACACTGGCAGAGATTTCCTAGCTCTCGAGGAGGGCTGGATGAGCCAGGCACATGCTCAGGAGGCAGTAAGGGACTGGCACCTTGGAGTGCCTCTGTAGCCACCTTCAACAAAGACAAGTTCCCTGCCTACTATTCAACCAGCCCTGCCGGGAGCTTCTTGACCAAGTGCCCAAAGGGCACAAAAGACAGAAGGCTGATCCAGTGGCCCTGAATCTCACTGTGCCCACCACCCACCTCCATGTGTGGAGACCCGAGACCACGGTCAACCCTGAGCTCTTTGCAACTGACAGAGCAAACAGCATGTTGTAACAAAACCATCCAACCAAACTGCGGTCTTGTCAGATGCAAGAACCTCCCTCCCTCAACGGCGAACACAAAGCATTTTTACTAAAACCAACCATTTCCTCCATATCAGATCAAGAAATGTAATAGGTGTTGGTTGTGCACAAACGTCATGTATTTCCTATACCCAATGATCCTTCTGAGCATGCCACTGGCGACTGAGATCAGAAAGAATGAAACACCTCTCCCCACCTGGCACTCGCTCTGGGAGCAGCAGCGGAGTGACAGGCATAGCTGGAGGCGACTGTGTTTGAAGTACAAGCAACAGTGACATGCTGCTGGATGTTTTATTCAAACTGCTCTGTAAATATTGGTGCCGACATGAAGAGCGAACAGACCGGGAGATGATTAACTATAGATCACAGGTACCTGCCGAGTTCTCTTTTCTAGTGAAGTGCTGCAGGTACCACTCCCAGGCAAACATTTTCAAAGCTGTGTTCAGGTGCTGTGCTAGGAATCCCTCCTGGGAGTGTTGGGGGTTGAAGGTGCAAGTAGCTAGGGGCTAGAGCTCTCCCTACAGGAAGCCAAACAGCTCAGCTTTCCAGCAATCTTTGACCCGAAGACAGCCAAAGAGCTTCTGGATGATTCAAGTGTCTCCCCTTCACCCCTTCATACTGCCAGAGAAGCTGAAGTGCTGAAGTCAGAGGACTACAGTGCTGAGGAGGAGGGACCTGAGGGAGTCTCCACAGACGAGGCAGCAGCCCCGGAGGGAGGTAAGAACTGAGTTGCACACTCCGCCCCAACTGAAGGCTACCTAGGAGCATGGGAGCGGGATCTCTGTTCACCCAGGAGGCCATCTGAAACAAAGGTAGTACAGTCCTCCTAGGTTTCTCTGTCTCTTTAAATGTGACTATCTTTGATTCTATGCCTTTTACATTGTAATTATTCTCTCCTTCAAAGAGAGGGCCAGTGAGAGGACGCTGTTTATAATGAGTTCTCAGGTCAAACGAGTCAACAGCTTTAAGTGCCCACAACAAGGCCTGTCTCATAGTAATTAATTGTTCAGTAAGATAACTAGGAGGTGGCTTTCTTACAACACACACTAGAAGTAGATTTGTAACTTTTAAAATTGGGCCACAAAGTTGACTTCAAGAGAAACTCATTAATGCCTTGGTAAACAAAAACTGAGGTGAAGGTCTTCATTAGCAGCAGGTAACTAGGACTTTATTTGTATATTCTAATTGCAAATGCAAGATTTACTAGGCTTACAGACTTGCTGGTAATAAATTAGAAGTAATAATGGCTTTGCAAAGACTGCACCCCAGGGCTGGCGTCAAGACTCAGTGGGTAAGGGTACTTAAGCCTGATGATCTAAGTTTGAACCCTAGAACCCACATGTAGGAGAGAACCAATCCCGGGAGACAGAGCAAAACATGTCACTGTCCAACTGCCACGCCTGTGCCAGACACCCGGGGCACAGCGTGAGCACTCACAAATGGCCCTGGCCCTCTGCCTTGTGCTCATAAGGCCTGATGATGAACAATGGCTTCAGCACTTCTGTGCCCTTCCAAACAGATGCATCTAATTTGAGTATGCTTAAGATCTGTCTCATTTATAGAATGGGCAATTATCCCTCATAAATGCACCCTGATCTGTCCTTTACATTTAGGTCTACATTTTGAAAAGACAGACTTTGGTGCTATATACAGCTGTATACCAGGTCTGGCTAGGCCTCTAAATCTAGCTGGGCACCTGTATCCTTGTTATGCCTTTATAATAGACCAATGCCCATGGGCAGGGTGTTGCCCTGAGTTCTAGGAACCATTCTACCAAGTTACTGACCCTCAGGAGGGGGCTCTGGGAACAAGATCTGTAACCCAGTTGGACAGAGTATGGGTCCCTTGGACACTCAATATTTACACCTAAAGTCAAGGGCAGTCTGTAGGATGGCACCTTTTTCTGTGGGTTGGTTCAGAGCTAAAGGACAGTGCGGGGCACACAGCTGGGGTCTGGGGAGTGGCAGACCTGGCTGTGGGTTCAGTGCTGGTAGCAGTGGTCTCCCCACACGAAGGGCTCGCTGCTTTTGTTGCTTAGCCCATCCCAAGCCTGGCTGAAGTGGGAGCTCCCAGGAGGCAGGGACACTGGAGGGTGGAGCCTGGTCCCTGAACTCTCACAGACCTGAGACTGAACTGACGTGGTCTCCTATGAAGTAGCAGAGACTGTGGGAGTGGAAAAGACAAGTTCTGTCCATGCCTCGGGTGTCCAACAGGCCTCCTCGTGCCAACGAACATGGGAATCAAGAGAATGTAGGCTTGGTAAACAACCTGTGGCTAGAGCTCCTTCTTTGAAGAAGAGTGATCAGAGGTGGGCTCCTCGGATATCTGCAAGCTGGAGGTTCCCCCCAGGCCCCGCAAAGCTCTGCTACAGCAGGGTCAGGTCTTTAGAACTCTTACCTCAGTGGGATACCCTCTTAGTCTGCCTGGCCAGCAGTGCGTGAAGGCGAGTGGACATAAAGCAGGGTTCAGTTAGGTTTGCTGGAGGTGATGGGCAGGGCCGAGTCTGAGTTCTAACCCTGTAACCTCACAGCATTCAGCCTTGGTCGCAGAGACTCACAACACACAAAGAACTTCCAGAGAGGACAGGAGCCCCTCACTGTCAGGCACAGGGGCACTGGCCGTTAGTGACAGCTGAACTACAAAATGTGCCCAGTCTGCCTGAAGAATTTTCTTTAATTTAGATTACTGCACCATGTTAGGTGACACATTTGTCACTAACACAGCCCCTACCTTCCTTGGCTGGCTGTGAAGAGGCTCCTGAGCACACTGAGTACTTGTTATCACTAGTTTGCAGTGTCCATGCTGGGCATTTAATTAACAGAAATGTAAGTACTAATTTTTTAAAATTGTTTTTGGTGCTGGGGAATGAATCCAAGACCTCATGAATACTAGAGAAGTACTCTGATACTCAACTATACCCCCAGCTTTGGCTTTGAAACGGTTTTTGAAAGACAACTGTTATGATACTAATATAGCCTCAAAGAGGCTAATATAGATTGAAGTGGCAGGGTCGGGGGATACCCACAGGGGCCCCCACCTGCTCAGAGGAGAAGGGGGAGAGGGATGGGGAGGGACTGTGGGGGGCGGGGACTGACAAGGAGGGGGCAGTGAGCAAGATAGAAAGTAAATAAGTAAAAAATAAAAATAAATAAATAAATAAACATTTTTTAAAAATTAATAGAAAGATGCTCTAGATTCATTTCTGTGGCTATGATAAGCCCTCTGACAAAAACTGACTTAAGGAGGAAGGGATTTACTTCAGTTGACAGGTCATAGTCCACCACTGATAGAAGTAAGAGCAGGAACATGAAGCAAGAAACTGATTGTAGAGGAATGCTCCTTGCTGACTTTTTCACAGACTTGGGGCTTAGCTAGCTTCCTTATGCAACCCAGGACCACATGACCAAGGAATGTTGCCGCCCACGGTGGGCTGGACCCTCCTACATCAATTATCAATCCAGACAATCCCCCATAGACATATTCACAGTCCAGTCTGATCTCAGTAATTCCTCAACTGTGATTCCTCAGGTTGCTCTAGGCTATGTCAAGTTGACAGTCAAAGCTAACCAAAACAGCTGTCCATTTCCATATTGCAAAAAGTGGAGAGCCAGCAGCTTACTGAGGGTCTCTGTGATTCCCTGCCTGCTGCTGAAAGCTGCTCGTGGCTCTGCCCAAGGTCTGTCTAGAGTCTAGGAAGCCTCAACCCAAAAGGCAGGGCTGTTTTAAGGAGCAGCTTCCAGAGGAACATTACAATGTAAAAGCTAGAGAGCCTTCTGGCCAGAAGAGCATCTTAGGGCAGGAGAAGCTCAGAAGACTTTAGCACACGCGTTTGCAAATCACAAATTCCAATACCACCTTGAGAAGCTACAGCTTATAACAAATATACTCTGTTTTATCCATCATCGTTTGAAAAGCATAAGGAGACCCTTTGGAAGTCCTTCTCTCTTCACCCATTCAATATGCTAAGGGAAAAGAAAATGCCCAGCTTCTAACCTGTGAGGAAAGCCAAAGCCACGCCAGCACTCTAGCCCAGCAGCTCCCCAAGCAAGTCTCCAGAAGGGTCAGTCAGCACGTTACAGACCCAGTGAGAGGCAAGAACCAACTGTTCTGTTCCAACTTCAGGGTCTGATAGCTCTGACAGAGACCTGACTGCAAGGCTGGAGACACCCGGCTGCTGACCTTGTGAGCAGGTCCAGATTTCTTCTGCTGAGACTGAGCAGGACTCTACTTCAATCCATGTGGCTGAGTGACTTGCTACAAGCAAGTACCTGTGTCTACAGCCGGCTTAGACAGACAGGGAAGAGGGCAGGAGACACTACGTACAGAGGACACACTCAATCTTCCTGTCCTCACTCCAAAATCTGCACTCTACAGATCTCTGTGTTCTTCAGAAGCCTAGAGCTCATCTGTAGCTTAAGGTAAATCACCGTCTAAATCCCAGCAGCCCTAGAGCCAGTCTATGTGCTGACCAATGGGAAGTCAGTTCTTGTCCCGAGAGCACATGTGTGGGGGAGGGTGGCTTTCATCTGGGTCCATCTTCACTTACTTGAGCAAATATATTCAGCAAGCTTTTCTGCGTTTCCACTGCCCGCTCCTTCTGAATCCAGGCCAATTTTATTCACTGGAAAAACGACAAAGAGGTGAATTCCTTTTTTAGGTACTGAAGCTCTTTCGTTGTTCCTGCACTACCTTTAAAGTGCAAATGTCCAGTCTGTTTTCCCACTCACAGCAAAGTGTCCTCTGGAAGCCAAGTAGTAAGACCACGGCTGTCCTTTCAGAAGGTGCCCTGAGCACACCTCCTCTAGACAGGCGTCTTTGTCTTAACTAGCTTCTCTGAACACCACTTATCTACATGGGCCAAAAACACCAGCCCTGTAAGACTGTCTTGGGGCTCATGTGATAACGAGGCCAGCTGTTGGCATCTGCTTATCAGACAGTTAGCATTTGGGAGCTGCTAAGTTCTGCAAGCATCTCTTTGGAGAATCCTCATTTCATCAGGGAGATGTGATCAGCTTCCATCCAGAAATGGATAATGGGCTCGCATGGCCAGACTGGAATGGAGGGGGCAGAGGGAAGGTTTCACAGCAACCAACAAGGACCTGTAGCACTGCAGACACAGGTAGTTTAGGGAGGGTGCTATCCCAGTCCCTCTCTCAATGTGGTACTGGAGCTCTAACTCACAGAGATCCTCCTGCCTGCCTCCTGAGTGCTGGATGGGATTAAAGGTGTGTGCCATTACACCCTACAAGCTCTTCTTGACGAGAAGAAGCAGACAGATGAAGGGTCCTCGCCTTCTCCAGAAAGTGAACACTCGGCTAATCTGCAGAGGGTATAGATAAAGGCAGGGCCCACTCAGGACTGCCACCTGCACAAGGGAACACATGACTTCCAGAGGAAAGAGGTATGGTGGGCATTCCATTCAGGAGCTAAACAACCAGGACCTATCACCACCAAGGACAGCTTCATTGGGAACACGATGAGCTTTTTACTCGGGGACTATTAGAAAGGTACTGAGCCTGAGGAAAATGTCTTATGCCGGTGTGAACTCTGTTCAGGACGAGTGAGCCAAGCAGCCTAGAATTCCCAGGAACTGAGCTGAGGCAGGATGAACTGCCACGAGGCTGGCGGTTAGTGCGGTAGGCACATGTGACACGTCCTACCCCCATCCCCATCTTACCGTTTCATTTCCCCCCATTTCAGTTACTCTTGGTCAACTATGGTCTGAAAAGACTAAATGGAAAATTCCACAAATAAGCAGCTCATAGGTTTTGGATTGTATATGATCTGAATATGAAAGCTCATCCATCTAGCCTAGGATTCAAACCCTCGTCTTCCCGTGACTGCTTACCTAGAGAAGCGGTGGCACTTCCAACCACGTACACAGACTTGGCATTCCATCTGTCTTTCAGAGACCTCTCCCAGGCTGCAAAGTGTGAAATTACATATGAGCCATAAGTATAAAGTGGTCAGCTAAATGTCACTGTGGTAGTTTGTGTCTTCATTCTAAGGCCCCAGCCTTTGCTTCAGCAGGAAACTCGGCTCTTGGGATCTGAAGTGAGCCATCTACTTGTGCCAGGGACAACAGCAGCAGCAGCAGCAGCATCCTTAGTCCCTCACTACCCACTCTGTCCCTTGCAACATCCTGGATGCCCCTCTATGGGGCTCAGAGTATATGCAGTGTCCATCAAAAACCTGTGGCTCGCCGGATGTAGTGGTGCACACCTTTAATCCCAGCACTTGGGAGGCAGAGGCAGGTGGATCTCTGAGTTCGAGGCCAGCCTGGTCTACAGAGTGAGTTCCAGGACAGTCAGGGCTACACAGAGAAACCCTGTCTCGGAAAAAACAAAACAAAACAAAAACAAAAACAAAAAATAAGCCCTGTGGCTCAGAACACTTGGCACAGAGCAGACAGATGACATGTTCCAGCTAGTAATGAGAGTTTGGGTGTGATGAAGCTTACTCCAAGGACAGGTCACTGAGGGCAAGGAAGATCAAGGAGCCCACAGCAGCCAAGATGGCTGTATGAATCCAGGTCTTATAGGACTCCAAAACCCCAGCACTGTAGCTGTCTTCAGACACACCAGATGAGGGTATCGGGTGCCATTACAGATGGTTGTGAGCCACCATGTGGTTGCTGGGATTTGAACTCAGGACCTTTGGAAGAGCAGTCAGTGCTCTTACCCGCTGAGCCATTTCGCCAGCCCCAAGCCTGTGTCTTGACTGTAAAGTAAGGTCACAGTGCTGTGCACACCCCAGGACTGTATTTGGCACTCAGTCTAAAGTACAACAGGTACTCCATTAGTGTCAGCTGAGTAGCCAGCCAGGCTGGAGCCTGGGTTCAGGAAATGGGTAGGCTCACCACATACTGCTGTAATGGAGAGGAAGAATAGCCATGCTGAAAAGGGCGCGGTGGGGCCGGGAAGCATTTCCCTGAGACTAAATTTTCTCATCATCCTCGGAGTAAAGCGTCACTTACCCTACTTTTAGAGGAAGAAACTGGCAGGACAGGCAAGTGAACATTTAGAAGGTAATGGAGGACTAGTGAAATAGTTCAGCCGGCATAGCTGCTTGCCCCCACACCTGACGGGCTGTGCTTGGTCCCTGGGACCCATGAGGTGGAAGGAAAGAACTGGCTCCTGTGGACTGTCCTCTCACGTCTACACACATATGTCATGGACCCAATAAGCAAGTAAGTAAATAATATTAAATATAATAAATTAAACAGCTAGTGAGAGCATGCTCTCAGCCATGGCTGCCTGGGGTGTCAGGGGGTACCTGTGAGCCAGCTCCCCCAGGCACTCGGTTCTGTTGGACATGCAGCTCCCTCTGGACTCCAGTGTCTCAGAGGAAATGGGAGCAGGTTGAGAGTCTGCTGGACTCCAGAGCAGAACCATGCTCACCTTCGGTTTTATTGTCCTTCTCCAAACACAGCTTCACTGCTTCCACTGCCCTGGGGCTGGTGAAAATGAGTCCTCCAAAGCCTTCAGGATGAGACAGCTGCTCCAAAACCAACAGAGGCTGGCTTAGACCCCACCCCTCAAAGAGCTACAGCCCCAAAGTCCAAATGCATCCACAAAGAAGCGGACAACTGGTCCTTCTAACTGTTCATCCCTCTACCCACCTGACACTTGTTTATTGCTGTCTCTGGGCCTGGAGTCATTCTAGGCTGTGGGTAAGCCCATTTATTGTCACAGCTCTTCCCTCAAGAAGCTCCTTCTAGGACAGAGACAGACAACTGCAACCCGGGAGATAAACAGAGAAGAGGGCATGACCCAGCATGGGCCATGTCAGTGCAGTAAGGCACAGCATGGGCCATGTCAGTGCAGTAAGGCACAGGCAGGAGAAAAAACCTGATCTGCATCCATAATACAATCAGACTCTGAAGGAGGTAAACCCAGCTGAGGCCTGGGCCTCAGATACAATTCTTTGCTGAACACTTCTGAGCCAGGCACTGAACTGCTGTGTATTAAATCTTTGGTTTTTGCAGTACTGGGTACCAGACATTCATGTGCACATTCAGCACACCCTCAGGCCACCACCAATCTATAACACTTTGAGACTTCACTGGACCTGATTCCTGCAGTAACTGCTGAACAGAGCAAGGTGGTGGACAGAAGCCCTGGGCTTACATTCAGCCCTGCCTTCCTGGCCAAGAGCCTGGCATGAGTCTATAACAGAGCTCACTCTAAAGTCAGAAGCACCTGCCTGGTAGTCTGTGCAGAGGCCAGAAGTGGACTCAATGGTCCCTATCTGTGAGAGCCATGCTGGTGTTCCCCAGGGCCCTATCTCCAGGGCCCATAGCCTCCTGACAAAGGAGACAGCAGCTTAGGCAGAGAAGCCTATGAGAAGTCTCCCCACAATCAGGTAAGTGTGTACTGCCCTTGAGATCATGTCTAATGGTAAAATGAGGTGAAGACTCTCATGGCTTGGTATGGCAGTAATTGTACAGAGAGCAAGCCTTAGACTGGGCCTCTTACCTTTTCTGACAAACTGGGGAGAGACATAAACTCAAATGACAGAACAGGAATCAGTGTGGCTTCCAGGCCACACAGTCGCAGCTCCTGCAAATGAAAGAATGTCACTCTGGGTTGGTCAGGGCTATCTTGAAAATAAGGGAAGTGACATCATATTAATCACCAAATGTTATCTGGAAATGAGGGAGCACAGCATCACACTAGCTATGCACCAAGTTCACCGAATGTTAGCATCCCCACCCCAGCCTCCAGGAGCAAGGAGGTTCCAGTTTAGGGGTCACGGAAGAAGGCTCAGCCACTTACCTGGATGTATGGATCCTGGCCACTGTCATCCTCCTTGGCATCTTTTAGTAAGAGAACCTTCATCGTGTCCGGCAGTCTTAAAAGATGCTGCTGTGACAGAGCGAGGAAATGGATCTTAGTTAGATCTCAGACTGTTCCTAGGTGATGTTGGCAGGAGACAGGCAAGAACGAGGCAGTCAATTGCCTATGCCGAGCTAAACGGGCTTGGTCATTCTCAAGACCCCTGTCACTGATAAGGCCGAGGGAGAGTGTGTTAGCAGCTGATACTGCCTGGAAAGGCCAGTGAGAGGCATTAGTGAAATCAAGTGTCTAGCCAGCCGGTGGCTAACCAGACACACACAGTGTGTTCTGGACACACCAGTGGCAAGTAGAGAAAGAAGCATCTTCATTTAAGGAAACAAATAAATAATTATTTCCTTTTCAAAGTGAATAAGCCATGCCACTCATAAGCCCTTTAGGAAATAGCTATATTGGCTTTTCCACCTCTCAAACCATGCCTATTAAATGTTCACCAAGTTTCCTGATGTGATATATCAACCTGGACATAAGTTGTCAACATGTACTACCCATGAAAACTTATATAATTTGGGCTGGCGAGATGGCTCAGCGGGTAAGAGCACTGACTGCTCTTCTAAAGGCCCTGAGTTCAAATCCCAGCAACCACATGATGGCTCACAACCATGTACTTATATACATAAAAATAAATAAATAAATCTTAAAAAGAGAAGACAATCTTTATAAAAAAACTTACATAATTCATAACCCCTCTTCCTGTAAGAATAAATGCAAGACAACAATCAAAACTGTATACAAAGACTGGTATAAAAATTTGATTCTAGGCTGGATATGATGGCATACACCCTTAATTCCAGCACTTGGGAGGCACAGGCAGGTGAGCTCAGGTTACCTGGGACTACATAGCAAGTTTCAGGCCAGCAAGGGCTACATAGTAAAACCCTGTCTCAACACAAACAAACAAAGACTTTCTTGATCATTTCTTTAATTTCTAATAACTGAAAACAACATAAGCATCCAATGAGAGGTTGGTTAAGTAAACTATGATGTAGGTTTTAGAAAATCATTAACATCTTGACAAATAACCTAATGGCATGGTTATCTAATCAAATATGTTAAGTAAAACATGCAACAACAGTTACATAAGTAGTTTGGCTTTATGTTCAAATATATGAGAAAATACACACCAAAACATTAATAGTACTTATTTCTGAGTAGGTGTTAGTATGATTTTTTCTTCCTTTCCACTTCTTTATTATCCAAAAGTGTTATGAGCGTTATCTGCCTGGTCATATGAGAGATATTTTTAAAATCACTCAATAGTCTCACAATAAATGCTAGGTAAGACCTACATAGTAAATCTAGTTGAGACCCATCAAAAGAAGACACTTGGAAGAGGAGACTAATGAGCTCTAGGAGGCGTGGTTCACAAGTGACTTCTGGGTACACTGGTGGCTGGAAGAGTCCATCCATGGAACATTAGGAAATCTCGCTCAAAAAGAATTGCTCTACATCCCAGTAGCCGAGTCCAGCTAAATGGATAAGGATTAGGAGAGGATCTTCTCGTTATTGCTGCCGTCTGGCGCCAAAGAAATGGGGGAGAGGGTGAAAAACAGATAGAATGGCTCATACCCCTTCCCGAGGTCCTCAAAATGTCTCCCTGCTAATTGGGACCCTGCTCCTGTGGGACCACACCGCACATCTTTGTGTCATTTCCATTTCCAAGCATATGAGAGTAAATCTTAATTTTTAACGTTACTTTGGGCTCTGACTTGTTTTTTGGAGCTAAGATATCACACTGCAGTATAGCTCAGGCTGGTCGGAACTATGTGGCCCAGGTTGGCTTTGAACTTTTCCTGTATCAGCCTCCACAGTGCTAGTTTATGGGCCTGTACTACATGCCTCAATGAGTTAAGTCTTGATTGGATTGTAAAGAGCTCAAGAGACCCCTAAAGCACATCCCGGGCGTATCTGTGAGGGTGTTTCCAGAAAGGATTAAGGGGAGGACCGGCCTCAGAATACACCCTCCTAGAGAGGCCTGGGTGGAAGAAGAGGCAAAGGAGAATGCCATGCCTCCTGCTCTACAGTACCAAGCCTTAGCCCCATAATGGTCTAACCTCTAAAACCATGAGCCAAAATGCATGAGCGCTTCCTCTATGTTGCTCTCTTCTGTCCTTGAGCCACAGCTATGGAAAAGCAACCAACAGCTGGCTTCCACCTGTGGGCAAATGGTTACCCAAGTGCCGCTGTGGAGAACAGGTAATCCTGTAGCCTTGCTGTGCTCTCCAGCTGCTGATGTGCCTGTCGTGGCCCCAGGCTCTGGCATACTAGACCCCAGTTTCACAGAGGACATGCTTTAAAAAAAAAACAATAAAGTCAATCTCTCATGTGTCTTTCTAATTGTCGGACAGTGAGCCCAAATGTTCTGGGCCTGGAAGCTTCCGTGTGAGGGTTAAGTCTACAGGATTTACTTGAGGTTGCTTGCAAATTTCAAGTGCTGTGAGGTGATGAGGTAGTAACTAGGGTTCTAACAGCTCAGGAGTTACCTCTCCAGGGACCAGGGAGACTGTTCTGGGAGACATTGATGTCTGAATCGAAACCTGAACCACAACAGCCCAGGGCAGAGAAACAGACCATGCTTTGCAAGCACCAGGCCCTGGATTTGACTCCTGGATTGGACAGTAAGGAGAGATGCTCCAGCATCAGGCACAGAGCCTGGATGTCTCCAAGAAAGAACAGGTATGCTCAAGGAGGGCTTGGGATTTCTTTTAACCAGAGTGTGTCCTTATTCCTGGGAGTTAGTTTCTGATCTCTTTAAGGAAATGCAATCTTTTCCCCAGTTCTAAAGACGCTGGGTGACCTTAAAGTGTATTTTTCTACGGCATGAACAAATACTTCTGGGGAAAAAAGCCTTCCAAAAAGCCAGGGTCTAAGAGGACACCAGCTGCACTGGACCCCCAGAACTTTCTGGACTAACCCAACCTGGAATCCTGAAGCAGCAAGCACTCTTTACACACTGCCTTCCACGCACCAATGTTCCCATGCCGTGACTCCATTGCCCTACCCCTAATATTCAAAGCCAGTGCTGGTTCTATGTACAATTTGTTTTCCTTTCTCAAAATTTTATCACAAAAATACTCTTGGCTGTCAGATCCAGCTGCTATTTTGCTGCTGGCAGTTACAGAATGTGTTCTAGGACCTCGTCCTTTTTCGACTAGCAAGCACATAGCTTGGCAAGCCCTTTATTTCAGAGAATGCTCGCTCACAAAACATGCTGAGCTCTACACACACAGGAAAGTTAGTAACCTTTGATGTGATAGGGACTGGCAGGATAGATTCTAGTCCAAAGCAGAGCCTAAAACTCAGCGGCACCAGGCGTCAGGAGGGTGGGGAGAGGGTGGGCTGCCCTCCTTTCTCTTTTGCTCCCTGCAGCCCACAAACTAGACAGCGCCTACATGCTCTATGTACTTCACTCAGCCTTCAGATCCATATGCAAGTCCCTTCTGGAAGCACCTCCACAGGCACAATGGGAAGGTACCTAACCAGCTAATTGGGCATCTCACAATCCAGTCAGGTTGACACATCACATTGTCACGGTGGACTAAGCATTTTACAATCCTCACTTAGCCCGAGAAGCAGCTTAACAAGAAGGAGAAACCAAGTCTTTTAATTTGTCCATCCATGGTCAGCAGAATAAAGGGTAGAAATAGAATCAGGATTCAGATCTGAAGCCTGGGGCTCATTCTCCTAACCACTGGCTACCAGCTGACCTTTAAGACAAATTCTGTGCTAAAGAGGAAGAGTGAGCCAGAAGTTATCAGTCCACTGCCTAAGGTCCCTGCAGTCAGCACAGCACAGGTGAGCCATCTATTTACAGGTGCTCAACTACACTCTGTCCATGGGCTTGATATCAGGAATTAATCCAAGGACACAAAGAGGCCATTCGGCGGGGCGTGGTGGCCCACACCTTTAATCCCAGCACTCGGGAGGCAGAGGCAGGTGGATTTTTGAGTTCGAGGCCAGCCTGGTCTACAGAGTGAGTTCCAGGACAGCCAGGGCTACACAGAGAAACCCTGTCTCAAAAACAAACAAACAAACAAAAAAAGAGGCCTTTCCTTTTTTCTACTCTGTGAAGTAATACAGGCTCCTGGTGGAAAAATTTTGCAAATTAAAAAATTATTCAAAAAATTAAAAGTAGTTAATTGTATGATGTATAATTGTACTTCTAGGCAGATCTCAAAAAAACAAAAGCAGAGACTTGAGGTATTTGTACACTCATGTTCATAGGAGCACTGTCTAATAGGTAAAACCTATAAGTAAATCTAAGTGTCTGCAAACATAAGACTAAATATGAAGACCATGTGAGCCATGGGGAGCTGTTCAGCCTTAGGTAAGAAATCATGGCTGGGCAGTGGTGGCGCACGCCTTTAATCCCAGCACTCACTTGGGAGGCAGAGGCAGGTGGATTTCTGAGTTCGAGGCCAGCCTGGTCTACAGAGTTCCAGGACAGCCAGGGCTATAGAGAAACCCTGTCTCCAAAAACCAAAACAAACCAAAAAAAAAAAAAAAAAAAAAAAAAAAAAAAAAAAAAAAAAAAAAAAAAAAAAAAAAAAAAAAAAAAAAAAAAGAAAGAAAAAAAAAAAGAGAAAGAAATCATGATGCCTGAGTACTGTGATTATAATTAAAGCCCTTTGTTAAATTATACAGATGACAGCCACAGGGAGTGAAAGGTGATACTGGGAAACTGGTTCTTTTTGTGTATGGGTACCTGTTAATGAAAGCTGTTATCTTCTACTACTTTTAATCTCATTTTTTAAAAACCAGGTCTCTCATTGAACCTGATGCTCATTGAGTCTGTAGATTAGTTGGCCATCACCCCAGTGCTAGGGTTACAGTTGCAGCATGCGGGAGCTGGGAAATGCTGGTACATCAAGCATTTTACCCTCTAAGCCATCTATCTCCTGGCCTGATACTGGGGAACTGTTTAAAGGATAGTTTTGCAAGGTGAAAACAGTCAAAGGATGTATAGTGTAATGGTTGTGAAACAGTATGGATGAACGTGAGCCAAGAACCAGGCACTCAAGTGCTAAGTTTGGCTATGCATACTTTACCATAACAAACTATAAAGACATGGGGGGGGGTGTGAATGTTCAGGAGTCTCAGTTCTCTTGACATGTTTTAAATCTTTTTTTTTTCTGTTATTATACCTTGGGATAGATATTATTATACCTTGGGATAGGTATGCATGACAAGCTATTATTGCCTTGCAATAGATTATAGGAGTGTGTTTTTGGACAATTACAAAAACCAAGGCAGCCATTTAAAGCTACTTTATCAGAGGTGGAGTCCTGGTGTCATTACTGTCTGCCATAGAGCCTGGTAGATAAGACACTCCCAGGACACTTGGATTCCACAGAATACCATCATGGGGGATCTGGGCTAATGGAGGTCCCTGGTATCCTGACTATTTCCTATTGATGATCACTGGGGCTATTCACATTTCCTAAACTTCTCTGGCAAAGGCTTCCTTACCTCTAGGGCCAGCTCACTCTGGTTTGGGAATACTTCATAAGCTGTCGTTATTTTTGAGAAAAAGGAGAACCACAGAGTTTATTGTCAGAAAGTTAATATTTCCCTTACTTAATGATCTCATTGTCAATGATCTTTACAAGGAGCTGCAAACTGCAAAAGAACTGAGGAATAAACCTGACTGGTAGACCTGATTATCTGACACTGGTTTTAACCATTAGGGCATTTCTTACAAAAATTCGGCTTCTTTTGAAATAGACCTGAAACTTTGGACAAGTACTTCGTTTAGCCACAAGCAGTGGCAGACGTGGGGTACACTCGTTAACTTGCCGCGATCTCTTACTTTCTGTTCTATTCTTTTCAAAAAATTCTTTTTAACGACGCCGTGGGCCTGAAGTAGCAAAGGTCGTAATGTCTACTTAGAACTTGTTAGGGAGATGGCACAGGGCTGGCCCTGTCTGGATCGGCGGACATTCCGGCGTGCGCGGACTCCACCACCAACGCCAGTGCGCCCTAGGTTGGCAGCTGCACCGGGATCCCGCCCCGCGGTGTCCCGGATCGCAAAGACCTCCGTGCACGTCCACAAGCCCGTGTCATAGTCAAGTCCTGGGCCTGACACCTACCTCGCGGGCTAAGAGGCAGGAGTCTGGCTGCTGAGCATAGATAACCGCGAACGGCCTCTCACCAGGCTAGCGCTCCCCGTGCTCGTACCTCAGACCTGAGGAACGGGGGCCTCTGGCCCACATCTGGCAGTGCTCGCACAGGGGCGTCCAGGCGCCGGCGGAAGGAACGCAGACTGATGGGCCAAACCACTACGCACAGAGGGGGAGATTAGGAGAGAATGAGGAAGATGGGAGGACGGAGAGAAGAAGAGAAGGCTAGACCATCGATGGAAGCAACTCTGGTAGATTAGTCCAGTGGGACTCAACCGGGGCGCCTTCTAGTCTCGCCGGATCCGCGGAGAACTTGTGCTTACTGCCTCCCCCGAGTCGGATTAGAGAGAGTCCGGAAGGACCGGGGGGGGGGGGGGGGGGGGGGGGGGGGGGGGGGGGGGGGGGGGGGGGGGCGGGACTTGCGCAGGCGCAGTGTGACCCGCAGCATGGCCTCCAAAGCTAAGAAGCGAGCGGTGGGGAATGGGGTTCAGCGGCCGCTGGAAGCAGCGGGCCAGCGGGAGGAGGAAAAAGAAGAGGATGAGGTGGAGAATGAGGAAGAAGACGATGAAGACAGTGACGAAGAAGAGGATGAAGACGACGAAATCGTGGACGAGGTGAGAAGCACACGTGACCATTCAGGCAGCCGAAGCTGTCGGAACTTAATGGGAGATGTGGGGAGTTGTGATTTCCCTCCACTATGGTACAGGACACATCCTTACCCAGGCTTTCCTACACATTACTCCCTGTAGCCCTTCCCGGATGAGTTATTCCCATCCCAGAAGCCCGCCAGCGGCACACGTACCTTCAGAGACCTTCGAAGTTTAGTCTCTCCTCTTCCCTACAGCAGCTCTCCACCTTCTACACAGCCAAGCTCACGCTGGCCCTCTGAAGTTGATTAAAGACAACCTGCTTTGTCCTATTTGCACCGTTTTCAAATGCTCTTTATCCTGCAGCTTTCCCTTTAATATACATCTCAGCTAGACCGTATTTACTGCCAATCTGGGACAGCTAACCTGGTCAGGCTGGTTTTATCGTCTCACAGAATTGATGTCCTTTCTTCAGATTTGTTTGTTTTTGTTTTTCCAGACAGGGTTTCTCTGTGTCGCCTTGGCTATCCTGGGACTCACTCTGTTGACCAGGCTGGCCTCTAACTCAGAGATCTGTCTGCTTCTGCCTCCTGAATGCTCAGACTTCTTATTATCTAGTTCCAGGTGGTATAAGCACCTCTTTCTTGGTAAATGGTTAGGCTTGAGTGGTTGTTCAAGATAGTTGCTGTCTTAGAATTGACTGTCCAAAGCAGGGCTTGTAATTTATTCATGTCTCTTCGCCATTTCTGTTAGAGTTTTCCAGTTCAAACCCTAAATTTGGCCTTTGACTTTAATTACTCCTCCTTTCACACGCTACATCAGTCCATCAGTAAATTGTTAGCTTTTCCTTCAGTACTCAGACACACCTTATCATTGATCCTGCAGCTAATCTAGTCTATACCTCCATCATCTCCTGTCTGCTTACTATAAAGCTCCTCCTCCTGCTCCTTTTCCTCCTGCTCCTCCTCCTCTTCCTGCTCCTCCTGCTTCTCTTCCTCCTCTTCCTCTTCCTCCTGTTCATCATCCTGCTCCTCCTGCTCCTCCTCTTCTTCCCATTCAAAAGGTGAAATTAAGGTTGGGATAACCACAGTGAAATCATATGCAGCTCTAGTTTCTAGTTTTTGCAGTGTGATAGTCAGGCCCAGGATGTTGTGCTTGTTTGCTTGTTTGTTTGTTTTCAGTATAGAATAGAACTTGTTCAGAGCATGGTAGGAGAGGTAAGAGAGTAGTAGAGGCAGAGAAAGGCAGAGAGAGGGAGAGAGTAGAGAAGTAGAGGCTGGCCATGAACATTTGGGGAAGGGGGTAGGGAATGGGGAAGGGAGGGGGGAACGGAAGAGCTGAAGAGGGCAAGAGAGAAAGAACAATAGAGTTCCCAGCTTGTGAATTTTTTTTTTTTTATGTATAGGAGTACACTGTAGTTGTCTTCAGACACACCAGAGAGGGCATCAGATACCATTACAGGTGGTTGCAAGCCACCATGTGGTTGCTGGGAATTGAACTCAGGACCTCTGGAAGAGCAGTCAGTGCTCTTAACCACTGAGCCATCTCTCCAGCCCTGTCAGTGTAGCTTTTACCTTTCACATATGCCTTTAAGTTTTGTGTGTATGTGTGTTGGCCTGTATGTACATGTACTATATGTATTCCATGTGCACAGAGGCCATAAGAAAGAGTTGGATCCCATGGAGCTAGAGTTCCAGAAGCTTGTGAGCCTCTGTGTAGGTGCTGAAAATCACACCTGTGTCCTTGGGAGAACAGCCAGTGCTCTTAACTGCTGAGCAGAGGAAACTCTTAGAGCTTTTAGGGCATGTGTCCCTTCTGAAATCCTTAGTGGGTATTTCACCTTTTATTTAATTGAAGTCTTTCATTCTCTGATACATTTATTCACCCACAATTCATCTCTCTGATGTAAAAACCTATGAGAATTATTTTGGAAGGTCAACCTCAAAGCTTTTCAGAAACAAAATGTTATATCGGGAATAAAGGGACGTCATAGTTCAGATTCTGCAGTGACAACCTTAAAGGACAAAGTGGGGTAGCTGGCTTTTTCTCTTAGATTCTGTGCAAGGTGCTTACCAAAGCTGCTAGGGGACTTGGGGACATGTGCCTTCTTCTACTCTCTGTTCCTTAGACCAAGAAACCTCAGCCCCTCTTGTTCATGTGTCTTTTTGAAGAAAGCCTTTCAGGACTTTCTGGTTGCCGAGTTTTAAGCTGTAACATCAAAGTGTGTCTTTTAAATTGTGTGTGTTTATTTGTATGCCTAGGTGCCTTGGCCACCCGTGTAGATGTCAGAGGGGAACTGCAGGAGTGACTTGGTTCTGTCATTCTGCCGTGTGGGTCATAAGAAAGGAACTATTCCTCTCCCCACCCCCTGTGAATGCTACCTAAGTAACTGCCAGTGTCAGGCTTCATAATGGGTGAACCTAAAGCAAGGACAGTCCTGCAGGGCTGCAATGCTAACTCAGAAGTTGGGGGGAGGGCTGCAATGCTAACTCAGAAGTTGGGGGGAGGGCTGCAAGAACATCTCAGTTGTGAGGTCATCCTGTTCTTCACAGGGAGACTCTTTCTCAAAGAAAAAGCAGTCTAAAAAGGTAAATACTGCCAAGATTGCCACTTGTACAGAGTGCAAAAGCCATTCATACCATTTCCTCATGTGATGCAAAAGCCTGAAGGACCAAAATACAGTGACCTGGTGTGAATGCAAACACAGTCTCTTCTAGATAAAACTGTCAGGAAAGAGAAATAATTATTGACCTGGCTCCAAAAGGCAAGCAAGCATAGAGAACAAGATCACTTCAAGTCCCCAGAGTTGCCTGGAGTTTACTTTACCTATCCCTGTGAGGCTTGGCTTTATTTACTTAGCAGTTACTTACTAAGTAACAGCAGGTACAAGAGGAGATGGTAAAGGCGTGGCTGGTAGGACTAGCCTGCAGTCCCAACACTCAGGAGGCTGAGGCAGGGAGGGGCATTGGGAGTTTAAGACCAACCAAGTGATATAGCATGATCATGTCATAGATAGATAGATAGATAGATAGATAGATAGATAGATAGATAGATGGATAGATAGCATGAGATGGATAAGTAGATAGACAGACATAGCATGATCATGTCATACAGAAAGGAAGGAAGGAAGAAAGAGAGAGAGATGAAAGAAAGAAACAAAGAAAGAGAGAGAGAGAGAGAAAGAAAGCAAGGTGAGCAAAGCAGATGTAAGGACTGTTCTGTGGAGTAGCCATGGGAAGTAAGTGTAAGATTTACCACGGGAAATAAGTGTAAGATTTACCAGGGGAAGTAAGTGTAAGTTTTACCGCAGGAAATAAGTGTAAGATTGCAACTGTACTGTGTGTCGCCAGGAGATGGTAGTGCCTTCAATCCCAGCACTCAGTTGGAAGAGGCAGGCAGATAGATCTCTGAGAGTTGAAGACCAGCCTGGTCTACAGAGCTAGTTCCAGGACAGCCAGGGCTACACCAAGAAACCCTGTCCTGGGGCTAGAAAGATGGCTCAGAGGTTAAGAGCACTGGCTGCTCTTCCAGAGGTCATGAGTTCAAATCCCAGCAACCTCCTGGTGGTTTACAACCATCTGTACTGGGATCTGATGCCCTCTTCTGGTGCATCTGAAGACAGCTACAGTGTACCAGTACATATACACATATAATAAATAAATATTTAAAAAAGAAAGAAAGATAACTTGTCCTGAAAAACAAAACAAAACAAAAAGCTGTAACTGTATGTGCCATTAAAAAGGATGGGGTAGGCAGGAGAGATGGTGCAGTAGGTAAAGGCACTTTCTGCCACGCCCACGCCTGACCACCTGAGTTCAGTTCCCTGCACTGTGATAATGGAGAGAGAGGACTGACTCTGTAATTTACCTTCTGACTTCCATACATGTATTGTGACATATGAGCACATGTGTGACCCCCACTTTCTTCCCTTTTATGAAACGTCTTGCCGTGTAGCCCAGGCTGGTCTCAAATTATCGATTTTCGTCTGTCTCCCAAGTTGCTGGCTTACACCACCACATTAGACTATGTTTGTTGTTTTTCTCAATCCCAACCTCCTGAGACATGTTCTGCAGATAACTTAGAGAGGAACAGATGTGAAAGAATGGGACAAAAGAAAGGATGGGGCAAAAGAATAATGCACAAAATGGAAACACTGCCTGCGTCATCGTCTGTAAATCTGTCTGTGCTGACCTGGTTTGCATATTATTTACAGGAAGTGAATATTGATTTTGAAGCTTATTCCATCTCAGATAACGATTATGGCGGAATTAAGAAATTACTGCAACAGGTATGGTCTTTCCAGAACTTCCATGTCTGTCTTCTGCACCTTGCTGAAGGGATCTCTTTTCCCAGGGTGAATGTCTGCTTGTGCCTTTCTTCCTTGTCCCTCTCCTGGTTACAGTGTTGAAGTTTGCTGTGCCCTGGAGTGTTTTCCTTTACATGTGGACACTGCTGAGTTCTAATCTTTCTTGTAATTCACACCCAAACATGGTAGGGTCAAAAACAAAAATAACTTTATAAGGGAGGTAGAGTTTGGCTTTCAATTCAGAGGGGATACCGTGCACTGGGGCAGGGAGGGCAGGGAGGGCAGGGAGGGCAGGGAGGGCCTCACACAGCATCAGCAGCTCAGAAGCCGAGCTTTGGTCCTTAGGTAATAGCCACAGACCTGCACCTGCTGTACTGTGCCTTTACTTCAAACAACATGGCTTGTGTTTCTCTTCTTCCCATGCCTGATTGCTAAATACCACGGGCTCTGTCTTCTCTGAAGTCAATCTGACTCTGGGTGTTTGTTTTCCTCTGAGTTACTTTACAGCCAGCTGGGTCAGGTCACTACATTTCATTGTTCTTGTTTAAATAATGGAATCGTGATGTTATTAGAAATTATATTATCTTGATTTAAAATATTTCTCTTTCTCCTTTCAGCTTTTCCTAAAAGCCCCTGTGAACACTGCCGAGCTGACGAATCTCCTGATTCAGCAGAGCCACATGGGGAGTGTGATTAAGGTCAGTGGGGACAGGGACACTATGGGTGCTTTGTCCTCTTTATCTCCCGCTGAAAGGAAGTGCTGTTGAGGACTGCCCGGAGGTTGTTGCAGTGGTCCAGCATTACTATGTGCAGTAATCCAGGCATCACGCGTGGGCCCACGAGTGGCCGAGATTGACTCACAAGTTTGCTAGAGCGCTGAGGTTAGCAAGCATAGACGGTAGGTTGAGAGGGTGGACGAATTAGAGGGTGTGCACACTTAGCATCTGGCGTGCTGGGATGTGTATGCAAGATGCTGAGCAGCAGTGGAGCTCTGAGTTTTCCGCAGATGTCAGTCAATGATATCAGATGTGATGGGAATTGCCACAGGAGAGGGAAGGACAGATGCCCTGGTCTTGCCAGCCATGATTCTCTGAGCAAAATGAGTGGCAACGACATGAGAGGAGGTGATAGGAATGGCTGCAGTGAGAGGGGAAAACTGGTATGAGTTCATAAAAGCAAGGAGGGGCTACTTAAGGAAGCACTTGCCCAGTAGAGTTACAGAAAATGAGGACCTAGCATGGACCCAGCTCTGCCACCTTGTCCCCTGGGGCCCTTCTGGTTTCCTGTTGTTATAAACATTCCCACAGCTTAGAATTGCAACAGGCATCTGTTTGGTGTGTGGACCTACCATTTGGACAAAGATCAGATTCACCTCAGTTCCTGCTTTGCTCTGTGAGCCAAGAAAGCTTGGAGTGGGTCATTATTGCATGGGTCTTGGGACTGTTGCTGGGTCATCTGAAGTACAGGAAAGCTCAGAAAGAGATGGTGGAGGACCAGGGCTGGCTCGTGAGCCACCTTCTCATTTTCTTCTAGTTTTGTTGAACTTAAGACATCTTTGCCAACTGAGCAGTGGTGGCTCATTCCATTAATCCCAGAGTTGGGGACAGAGGCAGGTAGATCTCTGAGTTGGAAGCCAACCTGGTCTACAGAGCTAGTTCTAGGACAGCCAGGACTACAACAGGAAACCCTACCTCAAAGAAACAAGCAAGCAAGCAAGCAAGCAAGCAAACAAAGCCAACATGTTTGCCAAAGGCTGCAGTGAGCACTAAGAGCCCGTGGTGCTGAAGGCAGCTGTAACAGGTACAAGGGCGTACTGGACATCATAGACCCTGCTGTCCTCTGGGGTAGAAGTGCAGACTCATCTCAGCTTGCTCATTCAATGTGGGTCCTTGAGAACTTAGCGTGCCAGGCCGAGGGCTAGAGTGCAGTGAAAAGGGAGTTTATGACTTGGACAAGCAAACAGGCAGTATGTGGACGGATTTAGTAAACCCTGGCTAGGGGCTTAGTCTCCTAGTGGAGGGGCAATCAGAATAGAGCTAGGGAGTTCAAGTTGGTTCATTATTATCGTTCCTTCCCGTTTACATTCTCCCTTTGCCCATGTGGTATGTATGTCTCCCACATAAACCCGGGTCTCAGATGTAGCTCTGGCCTGCCTGGCCTCGTAGAGATAGATCCACCTGCCTAAGATTAAAAGCAAGGATCACCATACCCAGCTATTATAAATCTTCTTTTCTTTTTGGTTTTTCAAGTCAAGGTTTCTCTATGTAGTTCTGGCTGTTGCTATACATGATTAACAGGCCTGGTCTATAGAGGGAGTTCCAGGTCAGCCAGAACTACACAGTGAGGCCCTGTCTAAATACGAAACCCAAAGAATCTTGTATAAAGAAACAGAGCAGGATAACGTCGTTCAGAATGTAAAGGAGGAGCAGATGGGTCTGGAGGGAAAGGGTTATGAATATTGTCACACTGCACTCAGGACTTGACAACAGAAACACAAGCTTTGGTTTTGAAACGTGGAAAATTGGTGTTATACTTCTTTCCAACCGAATAACGTAAAGTTGCAGTATTTTCCTTTTAAAACAGCAAACAGATGTTTCAGAAGACAGTGATGATGAAGTGGATGAAGATGAGATCTTTGGCTTCATAAGCCTTTTAAATTTGACTGAAAGAAAGGTTAGTTTCACTGAGTGCCATTTGAAGCCTGGGATCTGCGGTGAGGACGGAGTCTTCTGTGTCAGACTGTGATACTATCAGGAAGTGCTCCTTCCTGCTCTGTTCTTCTCAGTGTGGAGCTGTCTTGTTTGAAGTGATTTGTACCTGCTTAAAGCTGATTACTCCAGGTGGCTGGTCACTAACATTGTAGTGTCTGGTGTTGGGACACTGGTACTGACACCGGATCTGTTTGTGGCTGATCCTGCAGCCGGTTTCTGCTCCCAGTACAGTGTGTATACAGAGGGAGGGTTTATTCATCAGCTTCCAAAGTTGAGAGTCGGCCCTTAACATGGGTTTTGTTATCTCTCTTTATTGACTCACAATTGAGTTCTGATAAATCTTTGCCAGCTGCTTATTCTCTGAGAAAAAGGTGCAAGCTGCAGGCCACCTTCAGTTTTCAAAGGAACATTCCAGTTAATTTCCAACTGGTTTTGTGAGGTGTCATAGATTGCTGTTCCAGCTTGTGAGTTAAATCATAAACTTGACTTACCCCCAATCATGGCATGGTAATTAGGTGTAGTTACTTTTGGAAGAAACGCTAGGGTGTAATGGCAGTGGGAGGAAACCCCTTCTCTGAGGCAGACAGCAAGCTTTCTCTTTACTTTCCAGGGGACTCAGTGTGTTGAACAGATTAAAGAGTTGGTTCTAAGCTTCTGTGAGAAGACCTGTGAGAAGAGCATGGTTGAGCAGCTGGACAAGCTTTTGAATGACACCAGCAAGCCTGTGGGCCTTCTGCTAAGTGAAAGATTCATTAACGTCCCTCCACAGATTGCCCTGCCCATGCACCAGCAGCTTCAGTAAGCAGCTCTGGGAAGTGCCTTCAGATGGTCGCTTTTTACAGACCAAGTAGATTCAGAGATGGCTCTGTGGAACAGGTGTAGGTGGCTGCAGCAGGCTGGGGGTGGGGGTGGGGGGATAGTGCACGGGGGCTGCTTATTTCCAGCATCCAGTTCCTTGAGCAGTTTTGATTATTAGTGGCAGAAATTTTAATATTTTCAAAGATTCAGGTGTTAGAGAAGCTGATGAATTTTCGAGACTTTTTACATTTGACAGTTTCCACATTCACAGATGTCTGTAATTTGAACAAAATGTTGAACAAATACTAAAAAATCTAGAGTCAGATTCTTACATTCTGGTTTGACTAGTGAAGGCCAATCCTCAATACCGCCCCTACTTCTTGGCCTCCTGATGTTTAATGCAGGAGTTTGAAGTTAAAAAAACACTTAAATATAGAACTAGAAAGTCTAGAGAATGAAGTAAGGGAAGGAGCCTTGATACACAGGGTTAGAGTGCAGGATGTCAGCTGCCTCCCTCACTGGCCCCTGCTCCCCCTTGTACCCCCGGCTGCAGCTCACACTCCCCTGACCTCCATGGTTTGTCTGTGCCCGGGCTCCTGCTTATTGAGTCCCCCAGGATTGAACGACTTTCTGCTGATTTTGTGTGGGAGCCGAAGTGGATTGTTCTGAATTTATTAGTTTTGTTTAGAGGCAGCTTATTAATTTTGGAAGGAAAGAAAATTCACGGCCATTCTGTTTATTATCTTGGAATTAAAGTTATTTACATCTGTGAAGTTTCTGCATGCCACTACCCTAGTGACAGGGCTTGTGTAGTCACATGCTCTAGTGCCATGCGCTGTGCCTGTGTGCCTCTGAATTTACAGTTAAACATTGTGCAGGTTTGGGCTGGAGAGATGGCTCAGTGGTTAGGAGCACTGACTGCTCTTCTAGAGGTCCTGAGTTCAGTTCCCAGTAACCACATGGTGGCTCACAACTATCTGTAATGGTTATCTGGTGTATCTGAGGACAGCAACAGTGTGCTAACAACAACAACAAAAAAAGTGTAGGTTCTTACTCATTTTTAAATTTGCACAGAACAGTGATTTTGAGTGAATCTGAGATTATTTATTAGTGGGTAAGAGTCTTTCTGAACTTAGATTCTTCACTGTTTAGAGCAAAACCCAGGCTCATCACATTCTTGGATATAGCCAGTAGCATGAGTTAGCCCAGCCAGTGTGCAGCAGAATCCAAAGAGAGTGCTGTATTGGTTTTCTCTGGGTCCAGATAGATGTAACCCAGTGGTGACCTGTGTGCGTCCGTGTCTTGTAGGAAAGAACTGTCTGAGGCGCAAAGAACCAACAAGCCATGTGGGAAGTGCAGCTTCTACCTGCTGATCAGTAAGACATTCATGGAAGCAGGAAAGTCCAGTTCCAAAAAGAGGCGGGACGGCCTTCAACAGGGGGCACTGATGTTTGCAAATGCAGAGGAAGAGTTCTTCTATGAGGTAAGGATGCCCTGCTTCATCTCTGTTAGCTCTAGTAGCTGTCAAGACATCCTAAGGCTGGGCCATGGTGGTACACACCTCTAAGTGCAGCACTGTGGGGAACAGAGGCAGGGGGGGTCTCTGAGTTGAAGCCAGCCTGGTCTATCTAGTGAATTTCAGGACAGCCAAGGATACACAGAGAATCCCTGTCTCTAGAAATTAAAAATAAAAACAAAATCTTATCCTCTTGAGTCCTCTAGCCCACCTAGTCTGTGGTCTCTGGCTGCTTGCTAACACACGTCTGGTATGTGTAGGTGGTAGGGGTGAGGTG
>LR749611.1:0-172040 GCA_902729485.2 Mus minutoides | reverse complement strand
CCTCCCTCCCTCCCTTCTTCTTCCCTCCCTCTCTCTCTCCCTTTCTCCTTTCTTCCCTCTTTCCCCTTCCTCCAAGTACCTTTCTCTCTCCTTCCTTCCTTCCTTCCTTCCTTCCTTCCTTCCTTCCTTCCTTCCTTCCTTCCTTCCTTCCTTCCTATGAGTTTATATTATTTAAAAGTCAACCTCTTTCTTTTATTGGATATTTTCTTTATTTACATTTCAAATGTTATCCCCTTTCTGGGTTTCCCTCCCTCCTGGAAACACCCTATCACATTCTCCCTCCCCCTGCTTCTGTGAGGGTGTTTCTCCACCCACCCACTCCCACCTCCCCACCCTCAATTCCCCTATACTGGGGCATCTATTGAGCCATCATAGGACCAAGGACCTCTCCTCCCATTGATGCATGACAAGGCCATCCTCTGCTACATATGCAGCTGGAGTTATGTGTACTCCTTTGTTGATGGTTTAGTCCCTGGGAGTTCTGGGGGGTCTGGTTGTTCTTCCTATGGGTTGCAAACCCCTTCAACTCCTTCAGTTCTTTCTCTAACCCCTCTATTAGGGACCCCACACTCAGTCCAATGGCTGGCTGCAAACACCTGTCTCTGTATTTGTAAGGCTTTGGCAGAGCCTCTCAGGAGACAGCTATATCAGACTCCTTTCAGCATGCACTTCTTGACATCCACAATAGTGTCTGGGTTTGTTAACTGTATATGGGATGAATCCCCAGGTGGGACAGTCTCTGGGTAGCCTTTCCTTCAGTCTCTGCTGAACACTTTCTCTCTGTATTTGCTCCTGTGAGTATTTTGTTCTCTAAAAAGGACCAAAGCACCCACACTTTCTTTGGTCTTCCTTCTTCTTGAGGTTCATGTGGTCTGTGGATTTTATCTTGGGTATTCCGTGCTTCTGGGCTAATATCCACTTATCAGTGAGTGCATACCATGTGTGTGTGTGTTTTTGTGATTGGGTTACCTCACTCGGGATGATGTTTTCTATCCACTTGCCTAAGAACTTCATGAATTCATTGTTTTTAATAGCTGAGTAGTACTCCACATTTTCTGTATAAAAGTCAACTTCTATTATATTAAAAATTGTATATTTTATAAAGATCCCAAATGCTTAGCATATGCATATGGCTGTTTTGTGTGGTGCTTTGGGATTTCGAAAGAGTATATGCTAATTTTGTTGGCCTTTCACTTACATCATTCACTAAACAAAAATTTCTATCAACCTTTCTTGCTTCCCCTCCCTTGATCTTGGCCATTCTTGGTCTTTTGCAGAATTTTACAATTGATTCATCAGTTTTCACAAAGTTTGGGATCCTGAAGGCCCTTAAAGGTCAATTTTAAAGTGACTTCAGCTCATTGCTTCATTGATGTCTTCCTTGTTGCTTCTCTAAGGGATTGTTTTGTTTTGTTTTCTTTTTCTCTCTGTTAAAGTGTCCCATTCTTTGTCTTTTTAGTTCTGGGTTGTGTGTTGAGTTCTGAGTTCTGGGTCGAGTGTCTGGAGGTTCCATTTTACTGTTGTACCACGGTGTGGTTTGTCCTGCCTGATCCACATTTGGGTTATTTCATTTGAGTCTCTTGTAAGCAGTTCTCTACAGACGTGTCTTTTTGGTCCACACGCCTTGCTCTTAGGACAGTCTCTCAGTTCTCTGTGTCTGCAGCAGCTCTGAGGGATGTCCCAGCTGTTCTCTTCCCATTGTATCAGCTTCTTAAAGCTCTGGTCATTGTGGTGGGTAGGCAGCAGTATCTCCTAGTGTTTGCAATTTCATAACACCTAATTAGGCCAAATGCATTTCCATATGTTCCTACCAGTCATTTGACTATGATTCTTGGGGAGATGGTTGCTCATGGTTCTTGTCCAGCTTTTTTTTTTATTGTGTTAGATTATCATTACTTTCTAAGACTTCTTAAACATAATCTGAGCCAAAGTGTTTTATTTATGTTTTCCCCTACTTGGTGGCTTGATTTTCATTCTTTAAAAGAATTGGCATTTAATTTATGTGTATGGATGTTTTGCCTGCATGTATGTATGTGTAACATGTGTGTACAGTGCCTGTAGAGACCAGTATAGGGCATCAGATCCCCCATGGAACTGGAGTTACAGTTTGTTGTGAGCCACCAAGTAGGTGCTGGGAACTGAATCCCGGTCCTCTAGAAAAGCAGCCAGTGCACTTAACCTCTGGACCGTCTCTCCAGCCTTCATTTTGGTTTCTTTTGGTGACACACACTTTTAATCTCAGCACTCTAGAGGGAGAAGGTTGTGGATTTCTGTAAGCTCAAGGCTAACCTGGTCTACGTAGTGAGTTCCAGGCTAGCCAGGCTACATCATAAAATTGTGTCTCAAAAGAGTTTGAATTTTACACAGTCCAGTTGATTAGTTTTTATATGTTAAGTTTTGTTAGCTTTTGTGTGTGTGTGTGTGTGTGTACTCCTAGTTTTACTGTTTATCTGGAATGTGCATTGAATATAAAGTAAAATTTAAAAATAGTATCATTGAGTTGATGTGGCCTTCATTAAAGTGACTACTTTTACTGTCGTTCACTTTTCTTTTTATTGCATTACACACACAGTATATATATACTGGCTCTCCACACTGATCCATTGGTTAGTTTATCTGGATTTTTTTTGGCTCTAGAAACAAGCAAACATGATAAAGCACAGGCCCTCCTCCAGACATGCTTATAATCTGAGGGAAGAGTCAGATAGTTAATGTTAATAGGATGGTGTACAGTTGAAAAGTTAAAGTCCCACTGTGTTTAAAGTTCTAGTCTGTTAGTCGCTTTTCTAAGGGGATTCTTTTCTGCAGTAGGAAAACTTCCTGTAATTGAAAAGTACGTTGTTTGGTTATGTGGCTTTTCCTTGCAGTTTAACATACATACATCTATTCCAAGACACATATTGTGATGAATCCACCTGTTTCGAGGGCTGGAATGCTAAGGGAATTCAGCCTTGGGCAGTAGGTGGCAGTGTTGGTCAAGCAAGTGAAGGCTTAAGATGGCTGGCTAGTCCTAGGGACTGAGCCAGGGCAGAATCCCTGAGAGTGAACAATGTGTCAGGACCATGAGGAAGAACAGAGAAAGGACTGGGAAAGGTGGAGAAAGGCCAGGAGAAGGGTCTATTTATGCAGGCTGGACACTCAGCTCTGAGCAGGCACCCATACTTTATCGTTTAGTCACCCAGCTTCTTCCTCTTAGGTACCCTTAACCTCTCTTTGCTAAACACAGAAGAAAAATTGCAAAGGTAGCTGGGCTGGGACTTGCCAGCTCCATTTCAGTCTGTTGTCACAATTTACACTCTCAGTCACCAGCAACAACAGTTTGTTGTTGGAATGGCCAGTTATTGCTGCTTGGAAGAGTTGGCTCCTTACAGGCAGATGCATTGTCTGAGCCTGGCTGCACTGGCATGTCTTTGGCTCCTCCCCCAGGGTTGTTCAGAGTTGGAGTCTAGCTGGGTTCAGATGCAGCTGTCTGCATCCCTGGACCCTGCATCCCTGGGGATGTGGCAGAGCTTGCCTCCTGGTTTTGCTTTTTTGTTTGTTTGTTTTTGTTTGCTTGTTTGTTTGAGATGTCTACATCAGCAGATACCCAAGTGCAGGTTGTTTCTCCTTTGCAGAGATCTACCCTGGTTCCCTCTTCCTTGGCTGTGTGACTGTGGTTTGTAACTGGTTGCTCGTTAGATCCCCAATTCTGCCTCATGGAGCTATAGCTTCATGAAAGTCTGGGCACCACGTCTATGATCACATGGTCACCACTGTTCAGCACTGAGCCCAACATCCCTTGATGCTCACCAGAAGAAGGGATAAAAGTCAACGGATGTCCTTAAGGTAATTCTGGTGTATAGCACTTATACACCACACTATAGGGAACACACCCTGTCATATTGTATTTAACATACTGAAGAAAATCAGAGGTTTAAATGAACTTAAATCCTTTTCAGGAGTAGAACAAGGATTGTGTTCTTTGAAGCAATTCTTTTTCTTTTAAAGTGTAAACTGCAAACACAAATTGATTATGATAGTGAATTTTATCGATAATGACAAAAAGTATAACTAATTAAGAATATAAAACCAACAAATAACACGAATGTCACAAAAATAAAATAGTATTTTCTGGCAGTCTAATACATTTTAAGTCTTTTTTTCACACATATTTTGGCTGCCTATCATATGGAGTTTTGTGTAACACTTTAGTAATAACTTCTGTGATTCAGGTAGGAAGGTGTTTGTGTTTTCCCAGTAGTCTAGTTAATAAACTACTTTTCTTCTGTCTGAAGTTGTTTGACTTCTTATGTAATTTTCTCACGGCATTATATAAGGTCTGCATCTGTGCAGTTAATGAGGGCCCCTGCATCTCTTTGTCAGAGGCATGCTTGAGGGGGGGCTTTCACACCTTGGGGAAATGAGGACCATTTTCCTGGCTCATCCCTTTTACCTTTCATAACGTACATGGAAACACAGTTATGGTAAGATAAATAGAAATTCGAAATAGATGTACATGCTAATTATGAAGTCCAGAGGGCTGTGATTACCAGCGAATAGCTCAACATATTAAAATCAAAACCAGTCACTCTGGATTCCATGATTGTCTGTCCATTTGTCTTTAGGTATTAATTGAATTGAGTGATTTTGACCTTTTTTTCCCCATAACTGAAATTTAGAACATGCTTTTTATAGAAGTAAACCATATACATAGGAAAATGTGCAAATCGACCTGCCTATCTGCTCCAAATTCAGATTAACCTCAGACGCCTCCTCAGGTTCACTCCAGAGCCCACCTCCACCCAGCAAGAATAGCTAGTGATTACTTCCAACAGCGTGTAGTAGTCTGCCTGATTCTGAATATTTTGTAAGCAGATCAATGTGACACGTTCTCGTTCACATGTGGTTTCTCCCCAGCACTGATGTTAGGCAATCCATCTCTGCCATTGTGAACAGCTGAGGATCCTTCTCTCTCCATGCTAATTCCATTGTGAGAACAGACTAGGATGTGGGTGTCTGTGCACACCTCGGTAGTTACAGGGTGGGCCTCTGATGAGTACAGCTTTCATGAGCCTTCCAGTAATGTCTCTTAATACACATTCCCACTGAATAAGTTCCTAAAGTGTAATTATGGATGGATGCAGTTTGTATGTAGCTATCTGTGGTTAGATAGTTCCAAAGAGTTGTTCAAAACTGCAGTTCATGCCTTCCTCAGAGGAGTGTGTGAACTTGGGTCTCTCTGTGTCGTAATGGATACTTGGTATTTTGATTCATTTATGTTTGAAGTTTTGAGGCAGAGTCTCATGTTGTACAGGCTGGCTTTAGGCTTACTGTGTACTTGGGTGACCTTTAACTCTTCATCTTCCTGCCTCTTACTGTGTACTTGACCTTTAACTCTTCATCTTCCTGCCTCTGTACCTCTCAAGGGCTGCGGTCACAGGTGTGTTGTCATGATTCCTGGTATTTCTGTCCTTTAATTTAGACTTTTAAGTACCTGTTTATTTATATCTTAGTGCATTTTAGTTTGTATTGCTGTTAGTTGATTGTGTGTGTGTGTGTGTGTGTGTGTGTGTGTGTACACCTGGGGTCTACAGAGGGGCATGCATATGAAGGGCAGAGGACAACTTTGTATTGGATTACTTCTCCCCTTCAACTTTAAACCTTTTTTTGTTTTGTTTTTTTTTTTTTTTTTGAGACAGGGTTTCTCTGTGTAGCCCTGGCTGTCCTGTAACTCACACTGCAGGCCAGGCTGGCCTCAAACTCAGAAATCTGCCTGCCTCTGCCTCCCAAGTGCTGGGATTAAAGGCGTGTGCCACCACTGCCCAGCCATCTTTAAACCTTTTAAAGTTTATTTTAAGTGTCTGCATGTTTTGCCTGCATGTATGTCTGTGTACTACATGTGTGTCTAGTACATATGGAGACTAGAAGATAGGGCACCAATCTCCTGAAAGGAGTTACAGACATCGTGAAACCACCATGTGGGTGCTGGGGATTTAATCTGGGTTCTCTGAGAGATCAGCAAGTGCTCTTTACCTTTGAGCCATTTCTCCAGCCTGCTTGTTCTCTTTACCTCTTCTCTGTTTCCTTGGAATTGAACTCAACTTTCTCTGCTTTTGCAACAGGGCTTTTAACCACTGAGCTGCCCTGCTGACCCAGTATTGCAATTTTAAATAGTACACAGCTTAGAAAAGATTTTGTTTGCCTGGACATAGTGGTATATGTCTTTAATCCCAGCAGGAGCCAGAGGCACATGAATCTCTGAGTTTTAGAACAGACTGGTCTATATATCGAGTTCCAGGACAGCCAAGGCTATGCAGAGAGACCTTGTTTTAAAAAAAAATAAAAGGATTTTGTTCAACAACATGGTTTGGTCAATACAATTATAAGGTTTTAGAATCATTGTCAGATTAGAAAAACCTCCGCCATAGGTTCTTATCTGGTGGTTTTTTTTTTGTTTTGTTTTGTTTTTTTTTTTTGACAAGGTCTCACTATGTAGCTTTGGCTGCCCTGGAACTCACTATGTAGATCAGGCTAAGTGGGAACTCAGAGATTTTCCAGTTTCTGCTTCCCAAGTGCTGGGATTAAAGGCATGCACTGGCCCTAAAGATTCGTAATTGATGTGTGTGTGTTGTATATATGCATGTAGGTGTATACAGAGGCCAGAAGTGTGTGTCAGGTGTGCTGGAGATGGAGTTGCAGGTGGTTTGTGAGTCACTCCCTGTGGGTGCTGGGAACCAAACTCATGGCTTCCGGAGGAGGAGCAAGAACTCTCAACCACAGAGCCATCTTCCCCACTTACTTATAGGTTCCTTTCATGTATGAGCTTTAGAATCTCAGGGTCTTTCTCATACATAGGATTCCTGTTGAATAGACTATAGGACATTTACATGGTCTGTAGCACAGAACTATAGAAAAATAAGAAGGAACCCAATCTTCATAAACCCATGAAATGGGGAATGGTTCTTCTACAATATGTTATATAAGTGAACCAAGCTGGATGGGCATACACAGGGATACTTTATATATATATTAAGTATATTTTCACAAGAAAACAAAACAGAGCAACCTGTCATATACTAATGAGACCCATCGCACTGACCACCACTGGGAAGAAGGTTGACAGGATGAGTGAGAGCGCGTGCCGTGTCTAAGGACTTTTACAAGCACAACCAAACGCTTAATTGGTAAGCCAGGGATTTACAGATTCAAACAGAACCGATAAGATTTAGTACCAACATAAACAAGCAAACGTCTCTTAACTAGTTTAGCTTTTGAGACAGGGGCTCATTGTGTAGCCCTGGCTAGCCTGGAACCCACTATGTAAACCAGCCTGGTCTTGACTGTCTGCCTTTATTGACAGATACCCCAAAGACAGACTGCAAAGGCTTATTGAGAGTTTTTCAGCTATCAGTGGTTTGGATACTAGCTTATATATGTCCTGAGACCAGGCATTTGGGAAAATGTCAGTGCTGTTGGAAATAACTGTCAGTTTAGAAGACATAATATAGAAACGGGGAAGAGAAAATAATGTCTTCAGGGTGAATTCAGATGACCATGACCGATTTGAACAGAGAATGAACAAACCTGGTGGATGGCTGAAAAGTCTGGATGATCAAGTACTCACCAGCAGGAATGAGCAAGTCTACTGCAAGATCTTAGTGGTCAACTGGATTTCCCAGTGAAAGAAGGTAGGAGAAAGGGCTTCCTGATTCCTCTGCTGGGCCCGGAGAGTACACAGAGGTTAGAATATCAAAGTATAGCAGGAAACCAAGAACCTGTTTGGAATCTCTATGACTCAAAGAAGACATAGAAGCCTGCTTTGAAGGATCTCAGAGGTCACAGTTGGAATGTTCTGAGCATCACAATAGAGAAACCTAGCAAATTCTGCTGTAACCAAGCAATTAAAGTCAACATTACTGACGATCATGATGGCATTTGTGACACCTGACATAAGGCTCACATCTATATTTTCTCCTTGCCAAACCATGTTCAGTATGAACAAGACAGGTATACACAGCCAGACAGTCTTACACTGTGACCTAGTCTGAAACAACTTGCCCGGACTCTTAGACTGTGAATGTCACAAAAGACAAGAAAAAAATGGGGCTGTGCAGGACACGTGGACTGAAGAGACAAGGCAGCTAAACAGAGCTTTGGGATTCTTCACTGAATCTGGGATGGACTGAAGGAAAACCCAAACCAAATAAAGCCTTAGCCCGCCAGAGCACCAGCAGGGCAACGGGGGAAGTGTGCACACGAAGGAGCATCATCAGGGCAGCTTTGCTGCTGGGATGGGACTGGCTTGTAGGGAGGCTGTCTTGGTGACAGATGCCGGTGAATGCAGAGCTCTGTCCTTGCACTTAATGGGAGTGATTGGATGACAAACTATACACACACATATTGAGAAAACAAATGTGCTGTCTTACAAAATTTAAAATGTTAAAAACATTATCTATAGGCTTGAAATATTTGAGATTACGACACAGAGAAACTCCCAGGCATTCCAGTTATCTAGTGTGGCATCTAATCCCCGTATTAGCTTACACTAAGGATACTAATTTACTACTGTGTCACTAATGGTTCCCTAAGAGAAGATCTGTTATAATTCACAGCATCAAATCAAAACAAGAACGGCGAGATGGCATTTGATAAAAATCAAAATCTGTTCCCATTTTAACCCACTTTCAAATGAAGTGCAGGAGCACACAGCTGCTTCCTACACATGGCAATCTCAAATTCAGTTCTGAATGTCAGCATCGCAATTTGCAGAGCCGTACCTTGAAATATTCTCATTAAAGGCCGGCTCAAGAATATTACTCTTGCTGCCACTTATTTTTATATTTGGATGGTAGTAGCCAAAATAGATGAGAAGAAATTGAAATACAAACTTCAAAGTACAAGCTGTGTTTTTCATTGTTTGGTGATGATGTGAATATTTAGCTGGAAGATGACACGATAACTGATAGAATATATATATTATAATAGAATATATATGTATATATATAATTATGAGATGCTACTTCCAGTAAAAATTAACAGCCTTCTGATCCTGAAACTGTAGAAAAGGGAGGTATTTGGCATAATACCTCCTTTTGGAGCTACATAGTGAATGCTAGAACAGACAGAGCCTCATAATGAGAGACAAAAACAACAACAAAGAGAATGAAAGTATAGCTGGGAGAGCACACAATGGGAGAACGCTTGCAGTGCAAGAATAGGGACCTGAAGTTGATCCATATAGAAGGTTTCTCATGACAGGATGTGCCTGTAGTCCTAGCATTGTGAGGCAAAGATGAGCGGACTGCAGGGCCTTGCTGTCTACTCAGCCTAGCTCATTGGTAAGCTCTAGGTTTAGGGAAAGACCCTGTTTCAGAGACTAAAGTGGAGAGCAATAAAGAAAGATTCCTGATGTCAACTTTTGTCTTTTGCACATGCCTATGCACATGTGCATGCAAAGAATAAAAAGAGAAACATCATTTGATCATTTCAACAGAAGCAAAAATGATGTGCAGAGAATTAACACTCAAATTCGATTTAAAACTTTTGTTGTTGTTGTTGGTTTTTTGAGACAGGGTTTCTTTGTGTATCCCTGGCTGTCCTGGAACTCACTCTGTAGACCAGGCTGGCCTCGAACTCAGAAGTCCACCTGCCTCTGCCTCCCAAGAGCTGGAATTAAAGGCACATGCCACTGCTGCCCAGCTGATTTAAAACAATAGACTTTGACCTGATATGAAACAGTATGTCTCAGTTAGAACATAATTATCTCAGTGGTTGTATGCGTTAGAGCATCATAGAGTTAAATGAACAAAGACTGAAGGCTGGAACGATGATCCCATTGTCTCTTCTTAGTTCTTATGATTATTTTCAAAAAAGGTAGATGAATACCATACTCTACAGAAACAGAGGTCAAAGGACTAGGAAGATAGTGTCATAGTACTGCCAGAAGTTAATAGGCAAACATTAAATAGTGCATTTTATATACGTAATAGTCCATTATGAGAACAATAATTTTTAATTCAACAATTTTTTTTTCAAGACAGGGTTTCTCTGTGTAGCCCTGGCTGTCCTGGAACTCACTTTGTAGACCAGGCTGGCTTCCAACTCAGAAATCCACCTGCCTCTGCCTCTCGAGTGCTGGGATTAAAGGCGTGCGCCACCACACCCAGCTTTAATTCAACAATTTTTAATCTTAGAAGTTTATATGAAACCAGAGGGAACATGGGGAAACTTCTAACAAAATACATGTCCTGTATCAGGAATGAATAACTTTATTGAAAGACTGCAAAAGCCTTGAAAGGTCACAGGTAGGTAGACCAGTTCTCCCCAGCTAAGATACCTGTAAAGCAGTTTCAGTCTACACAGTGCTGCACAGCTGGTGTCAACAGGCATGAAAACACTTAGGAAAGCAGATCTCTCTCTCTTTCTCTTACTCTACACATAATAGTCAATTCCAAATGGGATTATGGATTTGCACATGCACAGCAAAGCTTCACTATCTCCAAAGTTGGAATAGGATGTAATTTTCCTACAGAGGTAAACAGCAGATAAGAAGGTAATCACCAATCTTGTACAAATTCTACCTTCATTACATAGCTGATGAAGGGTTGGATTTAGAACATTTAAAGAACTTCCAGAACTCAAATTTCAAAACAAACCCAGGGCTGGACAGATGGGTCAGTGATTAAGAGCACTGTGTATTTTTGTAAAGGACTTTAGTTTGGTTCCCAGCACATACATGGTAGCTCACAACCATCTTTAACCAGTTATAGAGGATTCAGCACCCTCTTATGGCTTCCACAGGCACTGCCTGCACATGGTACACATACATGAAGGCAAAACAACCACACACACAAAATAACAGACAAGTGCAAACTCAATTGGAAAAATTATAATGCATGATAATGGATACTGTTTGGAAGGCAACTTGTTGCCAAATAATCACAGGAAGGCCATAATCTTTTTAGTAAACAGGGAATTAAAAATTGAATACACAATTAAGTAGCTTTTTACTTATTCATGATGGGCTGTAATTAAAAAGCCTGGTCATGATGAATTAGGGGTTATTGTTTACTTTTAGGGAAAGTTTAAATTAGTGTAATTAATTACTTTAAAAAAACAATTCAGTATTCGCTCAGAAAGTTGAACACTGTGTCCTTTTAGACCATAAGTCTGTATCCCAGTAAAAACTGTTGTTATCTGGGATCTAGAAGGCCAAGGATGTTCATAGCTACCCTTTCCATAACACTAGAGACCTAGGAAGAGCTGTCTGTAGATTGTTAGAAGGCTGAGTATGTTATGGTGCACTCGCTTGATGGGCTGTGTTGCTGACACTCTTTGGCTTTACACCAGCCCAATCACTCATACACTTAGTACTCCTAACCTGTTGACCTCAGGAGCTTGTTGACCTCTCCAGTGAGAGTATAAGATACTTGCCTTACTATAAGTTGGAAAATCACAGGTCAGACCATCTTGCACATGATGAAAAATTTCCAACTTGATATACTTCCCCATCACGATGCAGTCTACTGCCATAGTTAGTAGTTCCCAGCAAAACTAAATGGGTTTTATATACAATCACCTGTAGAAATGAGCAGCACAGGGGCTGCAGAGATACTCAGTGGGTCAGACGTTTACTGTGCACCGAGTTCAGATCCCATGTCCACATAAAATGTATGTGCTTATGTGCCTGTAAGGTCAGCTCTGGGGATGGTGGGATGCTCAGAGACTGCATTGGCATAGATCATCCTCTTGCCCCCTCAGCCTAGCCTAAAAATGACAAGCCTTGGCCCCATCTCAGGAGGATGACATAGAGAATGGTAGAGCAGAGCACATTGCATCCTTCTCAGCCTCCACACATGGACGGACACACACACACACACACACACACACACACACACACGAAATAACACAAAAATGACCCTGCTATTTTAAGTGAAGGAGAACAGGCCTAGCCACTGGTATATTGGCAATGTCCCGGAAACCAGTTTACAATGCATGCATGCCCAGCAGTAGCTCTATCATATATCTATCTATGTATCATGTATTTGAGCTGCCTGTGCCTGGGCTACCATAATAGCATGGTAACTGTGAAGAGACGACAACAAAATGGTTAATAAAGAGCGATCTTGGTGTGAACAGCAATGTCCAGAAGGTAAAGGGCAGAGAGGACTCGCTAGACAAAGTGTTGGAATCTTAAGGGAGACATGCAAGATGCGTGTGAGACCTACCTTGAAAGGCACCGACAATCACAGAGATGTGAACACACGGAAAGGCATGGCTGCCTCTTAGAAAAAATCCCTCCTTAGAAAAATGTCAGCTTTTCCCAAACCTATAAACATTTAATCAAAATTCTAAAATAAATTTCAATGTAGACTAGCTGAAAATTCTCAGCCAGTCTGAGCCTGGAACATTTGTTAAGGAACAGAATGTAAAATATGGAACTGGATCCTGAGGCTAATAAGTAACTTAGTGTTGGAATGATTTTTTTTCAGTCGGTGTTTTACTAAGGGGGTTTGCCGTGACATTCAGTATGGCGTTCCCACACGACCTCAAGGCTGGCAGCCTCTGCCTTCTTTTCCTCATCCTTCCCTCCTTCCCTCTTCCCTTTCACATCTCAGTGGCCCTCAACTCATATTCATGTTTCCTTCTGCCCAAGTCCACATGTGAGAGTCTTGTTTATTTAGCACAACCATTTCCAGCTGTATTTTCCATAAATGGAGACCTTCATCTTTGTCATGAATACAACTCCAGGTTTTGCATGCACACCACATTTTCTTTACCTCTTCTATCGCTTGATAGAGACCCAGGCCGACTCCAGAGTTTAGCTGGCATGAGGAGTGTGTGGCAAATGTCGATGTGCTGTCTCTAGAGGATGCCATCTGCATCTAACAGCAGTGGGATCGCTGGATTCTGGAGAATTCTACATCTAAGTTTTTTTGAGGAGCCTTCAGACAGATTCTCATTGTGTCTGGACTAATCCACCTTATTTGAGCAATGTAAAGAGGTTCTTCCTGTACCCTGGCCCCTGTTTATCCCTCCTGTCACCACCTATTGGATGATAGCCATTCTGACTGAGGTCAGATGGACTCTCAAAGCAGTTTTGAATCACATTTTTCTGATAGCTGAGGATGTTGAAATCCCTCTTATTTATTCGACATTTGCACTTCATTTGAAAAGCATTTATTTAGTTTGTTTGTCCCATTATTGATTGGGTTTTGTGTCCTTTTAGTGTTTAACTTCTTGAGTTCTTTATGTTGCATATTAAGCCCCTGCCAGAAAAATAGCTTTTTTGCAGGCTGCCTCCCCACTCCCCTTATGCAGGCTGCCTCTGCCCTCTGTTGTTTCTTCTATTGTACAGAAGTTGTTTTTTTTTTTTTTTAACTCCACACTATCTGTTTTGTCAACATCTGCTTTTCTGGAGCCTTATACAGAAATTCGTTCCCTATGCCTAAAGTTGTTGGGAGATGTCCCCCTGTGTGTTTTTCCTCTAGTTGTTTCATAGATTCAGGTCTTATATGGAGGTTTTTCATTCATTTTGAGTTGATTCTTTTGGATGGGTAAGAGATACAAACTAAGTTAGCTCTTCTAGATGTGGATATCCAATTTCCTCAGCACCACCTGTTGAAGAGGCTGTTTCCTCCCCCATTTCACCCCCTCTCCCATGTATGTTTTTGGCTTTCCTTTGAAAGCAGAGGGATATAGCATTGTGGGCTTATCTCTGCCGTTCCTAGCCACAGGTCTGAGTAGTAGATGTCTTTCTGCTTGGAGTGGCAAGATACCTGGCTAGGTATTTTAGGGAGAAATGATTTAACTTGGTTCCTGGTTTCAGAGTTCCGCCCATCGTGGTGGAAAGGTCTAGTGTGGTATTCACAATGGCAGGAACCTGTTGTGGAGGCTCTTCACATCAAAGTGGGCCAGGAAGCAAGAATGAAGTCAGAACCAGGGGCTGGCCACAGCCTTTGAAGGCCTTCCCCTAACTGACCTACTTTTTTTTGTTAGCTAGATGGGGGCAAATATCCCAAACATGGTTCTGTAGGGGACATGTCAGAGTCCAGGAGCTGTCATCATTATAATATTGTTCTTAGTTTGTTAGCTTATACACTAAGTAAGGTCATGTTGGCTTTTCTGCATGGTGGGTTGCTGTATGTTGTTAATCCCATGACACAGTTTCAGTAAATTATGATTCTGCCATGTTATGTGAAGAGAGGGCATCCAGCAGACCAAAGAAATGTTTCCATCTAAATCCAAATGGGTGGGTCACCGAGGTCCCTGGGGAACGTATGGGGAAGAGTGAGGTTGGTCGCTAACAGGTGGATGGGTGACTCAGGCAGCTCTCTCACACATGGGTCCTGCGTTGCTGCTTCTCTGTGAAGCTTATTGACAGCTCTGCCTCTGTGCAGCCTTGCCTCCAGCTCTGCTTGTTGCTATGTAACTTCTGAGGTGGGGGTACTTGTGAGTCCAGCTACTTTCATTGGCTCTGTGAGATTCCCTCCTCCCTCCAGGAGAGAATGTTCCAGTCTGGGGGAACTGGCCACACAGTGTTTCAGAGTTTCCTCTTTACTGTACAGGATCAGTCTCGCTTTTAGGGGTCTCTTGTGTTTTCATATGACATTTGGGATAGTTTGAGGTCTTGTGGAGACTGTCTCTGACATTTTGAAGGATATAACACTGAGAGTGTAGCCTTCTTTTGTTAGGTGACATGATGGTTTAAACAGTAGCCTTTCTGTTTATCTACGGATATGGGAAATCTTTCTTTTTTTTAGGGGGGGGGGTTGAGACAGGCTTTCTCTGTGTAGCCCTGGCTGTCCTGGAACTCACTTTGCAGACCAGCCTGGCCTCGAACTCAGAAATCCGCCTGCCTCTGCCTCCCCAGTGCTGGGATTAAAGGCGTGCACCACCACGCCCGGCTTGGGAAATCTTTCTAATGTCTGTTACAGTCTCTTGAGTACTCTGTGGAGGTCTTTGGAATCTTTTAAGTTTATACCTAGGTGTTTTCTCTCTGAGGTCCCTATGAACAGGCTGATTTCCCCCACTTCTTCTCCAGCAGGTTTGTTGTTATATAGAAATTCTAGCGACTTTTATATGTCTGCTTTATATCCTGCTTCTGTACAGAAAGTGTCAGTTCTGGAGACCCACCATCAGAAGAGAGCAATGCGTTGTCTCATTCTGGCCTTTCGTTCCTTTTCCTGGCCCCTACCTCACTGCCCCATCTCAGAGCTCATGTACCATATTGGATGAGAGTGATGGGCGCTCTTGTCCTGGTCCTGATTTTATAGGAGACGATTTCAAATTTTCAACATTTCAGGATGAAATGCTTTCATCCTGCAGAGATGCTGAATTTTGTCAGAGGCTTTCTAAACCCTATGGAGATGGTCCTGTGAGCTTGTCTGTGGTTGTGGTTGTGTGGTATGTGGCATTGGTTGATTTGCGTGCACGAGCCGACCTTGTGTGAAACAAACCCTGCCATGGTATGTGAACCTATGATGGATTTCTAAAGTCCATGCTCACCAGGGGAATTGATCTATAGTTTTCTTTTTTATTGTGTCCCATTGGGTTTTGATATTAGGGTAGTACTAAATTATGGATTATGGATCCATAAAGGGACTTTAGTAGCCTCTCTTTCCTTTCTATTCTATATAATAATTTGAGGAGCATTAGAATTCCTTTTTAAAGGTCTGGTAAGAATTCAACACAGTTCTTCCAATGCCAGGCTTTTAAAAAATTGGAGACTTTGTTTCTGCTTCAGCTTCACTGTTTATTATAGACATGTTAGGCTTTTTATGCAACCATGGTTCAACTTTGCTCATGTGTCTAGAAATACATCCCATTTCTTGGCTTTCCAACTTATTGAAATATTTCAATCTTTTAAAATATTCCCTAATAGACCTCTGAGTTTTAGTGCTACTTACTCTCCCATATCTAACCTTATTAATTTGAATTTTCTATCTTCATTTGCTAGTTAGTCTGAGAGCTTGCTGGTCTTGTTTATCTTTTCAGAGAGTCATCTGTTGTACTGCATCCATGTTCTTTTGGTTTCTACTTCATTACTTTTCAGCTCTGGTCTTTTTCTTCCATCCTACTAATGTGGGCTTTAGCTTGTTTTTATTTTCCCCAAGCCCTTCTGTTATGCAGTATTAGGCTGTTTTGCGGTCTTTATGACTTTTAAATGCAGACATTCATCACCGCAGATTTTCCTCTTAGGTCTGACATTGCTGTACCTCACAGACTCTGGTTTCATCTGAAAGCTGTCCTACCCCACCTTGGTTAGTTTTCATGCTGTGATAAAAGCACTTACAGAAGGAAACACTATAGAGCATCTTACAGAAGGAACAGTTTATTTTGGCTCATGGTTCCAGCAGTAGATTCCATAATGGCAGAGAAAGCATGGCAGCAGGAAGGCGAGAGAGCACATCTTCAACAACAAGCACCTAGTGAGAGCAGACAGGGCTCCTGTTTGTGTGTGTGTGTGTGTGTGTGTGTGTGTGTGTGTGTGTGTGAACGGCAGGAACAGGAAAGACGGTAGAGTACTCTGCTCCATCACTCTCTGGCATATTTCTTGAGACATGGTCTCTCACTGAGCCTAGATGAGGCTGGTGGCCAGCAAGTGCCCGTTAAGTCTCTACTCTCTGTTCTCTTTAGTGCTTGGGTATAGGTACACATATGGCCATACCTAGCTTTTTACATAGAACTTTTTTTTCCCCTTGTTCCGGTCAACCCCGCTCGCTCTGCTCGACCCTGCTCGCTCCGGCCAGCCCCACTTGTTCCCGGCCGCCCCCGTAAGGCCCCCGCTTGTTCCAGCCAGCCCCGCTCGCTCAGATCGGCTCCACTTGCTCCGGTTTTGGCCCCGCTCGTTCCGGCCGTCCCCTTTCGGCCCCACTCGCTCCGGCCCTGCTAGCTCCGGCGTCCCCGCTTGCTCCAGCCATCCCCTTTCGGCTCCGCTCGCTCCGGACAGCCTGGCTTGCTCCTGTTGGTCTCTCCGGTCCAAGGATTCATTTCTTATTATTCTTCATAAGTACGCTGTAGCTGACTTCAGACGCACCAGAGGAGGGCATCAGATCTTGTTACGGGTGGTTGTAAGCCACCATGTGGTTGCTGGGATTTGAACTCATCACCTTCGGAAGAGCAGTCGGGTGCTCTAACCCGCTGAGCCATCTCACCAGCCCTACATAGAACTTTTTAATTTGAACATTGCTCCTCATACCTGCACAGCAAATGCTCTTACCTTAACACTGACCTGAACCCTTCTTTTAAAGATGTTCAACTCTGTAACTCTTATTGATGTCATGTACATTTTTAGGATTGCTCTCAGCTTGGCTGAAATTTCCATTGCTTCCTTCTTGCATCTTTAGGCAGACTCCTCGGGTGTTCTCTGATGGTCAAAGCACAGCTCTTACATCAAGGACACTTGCTCGCTGTCGATGACTCCATAAAGCGACAGTTAGGAGTTTCATTCTGCCTTTAAGTCAGTGTTTTATGGATATTCAACCAAGTTTAACATCTTCCTCATATAGTCATATGACACACATTTTTCATTAATTCAATTACCAAATAATCTAAGAACTTGTTCATCTATCCTTGTAATTACTGCTTTTAGCTCTGGAAATTATATTATGGTTTGCCCTGTAGTGTTGGAATAATTTCTATTAGCTTCATTGTTCATTTAAGTTGCCTTCATTTAACAGTCCAACCACTTTCTATGTTTTATTGAGTAAATAGCAATGTCTCGTGTCTATCTAATGTAGGAACCCGAAATTAAAAAAAAAAAATATGTGCTAGTCCAAAGTTATTAAGTTGCAATTAAAATGACATATGTAACCCCTTTGGCTTTAAAAAATTCAAATATTGAAAGAAAGCTCAGTGATTAAGAACACGTGCTGCCCTTGAAGATTCCTAAGTCCAGGTCTCTACACCCTCACTGGGCAGTTCACAGCCACCTGCAGCTCTGGCTCCAGCAGATCCAAAGTCCTCTTCAGGGCTCTGAGGGCACCGCCTTCATATACAGCTCTCCCCTCCCCCCAGTCATCTGCCAACACACACACACACACACACACACACACACACTTTTTGTGAACCAAAGAAAGTGGAGCAGAAACCAGACTCTCAAAACGTTTTCAAAAGGTAAAAGTTGTACTAAAGCTCTCATGTTGGGAGGGTGGAGAGATGGCTCAGGAGTAAAGAGCATTCTCTGCTCTTCCAGAGAAACCAGATTCAGTTCCCAGCACCCAGGGCAGGTGGTTCATGTCTGTAAATCCAGTTCCTGGTCGTCTGATGCCTTCTTCTGGTCTCTCTCGGAAACTTTATTCACGTGCACATACCTACACTTGGACACACACACAAATACACATACATAATTAAAATAAGTTTTAAAAGAACATGTTCATTGTATGATACTGTTTATAGGTAATGGACCAAATAGGCCAATTCCTAGGAGACAGTAAGCAGATCAATAGCTGCAGGGCTGGGAGTGATGAGGAAACTGCTCACACCATGGAGCACAGGTGCGTGAGTTTGAAAACACATGGTAACTGTATGGTGACAGTGACCGAGTAGACTCTTAGAACGTGTACTGTAGAGTCCAGTGGGAAGCATCTTACTGTCCTTAGCCCCTTCAAATGAAATCCAATTTGACATTGAATACAAGAAAGAGAGCCAAGTATGTAACTCTTGCAGAACATGAAATAGCAGCAGCATTGAGGACCAGGAAGGCAGCTCTCCCTGAGATGGCCCCACGATTAGCTGAGCTGCAGCGCTCGTGTGTGTTAAGGACTTGATCATGTTTTGTGCTGTGTCACAAGCTGGAGAATGAGCAATGCTGGCCAAAACTACCTGGAAGTTACTCCTCTGAAAAACACGGTCGCATGTGAATCGTTGTCCCATGTGTGCTAATGTCAGAGGATCTAATGAAAATTAAAGCTTTATCCTCTGTGTAGCAAATGGGCTTTATACCTCGGGGCAGCCACTAACATCTAGGAAGTGATTTGCTGGGGTAGAATTTGGAGCTATAGAAACATCTAGTCCACAGTTCATTTACTTACTTGTTTGTCACTTAATTTTATAGTTTTTACTTATTTTTGTTAATCTCCATGAACTGGTTTGGGTAACTAAGTCATCTTTGTCTTAAAAATGACTTAAAAATAATACCTCTTTGTAGGTTTGTATAAGTGCATGCAGTGCCTGTGGAGGCCAGAAGAGGGCATCAGATTCACCAGCTCTGAAGTCACAGGTGGTTGTGAAGAGTCAGATGTGGGTGCTGGGAACTGAACCTTGGTCTTCTGCAGGAGCAGTGTGTGGTCATGACTGGGGGCCATCTCTCCAGCCCCACACTGCTCTTTTTGTCTTGATAGTCTTGCAGGCACCATGTACACAGTGGTACCATCAAGCAATTAGCCTAAATTCCTGAGCTTTCTGTTGTCTGAAACAACACAGCATTTATCTGTCCACTATTACTTTTCTGATGATGGAATGGAATCCAAGCCTGATTTATGTTAGATGTCGTAACACTTTCCCACTGTAACCTCTGAGAGGTAAACTCTTTTCACTTCACAACTAAAGATGTTCTGCTAATCTTTATACTACCTGAACAATAATACTCTTCATTCATTCTTGTCTGTCACTCCAATCAGTGTAAAGGTAAATTTTAATTCACTTATGTGCAATGTCCTAGAACATAGCCTTGTGTTCTATGATGGCCTATGATCTTTTTTTTGAAAAATTATTTTGGGGCTCAATAGATGGCTTAGGAGTTAAGAGCTTCCAGAAAACCTGGGTTCCATTCCTAGTACCCATATAGTGGCTCACAGCCCTCTGAAACTTCAGTTCCAGGGGAATCTGATGCCCTTTTGTGGCTACCACAGGCATTGCATGTATATGGTAAGTAGACATGTAGGTAAAAGACACATGCACATAAAATTAAAAAATAAAGGAAGAAAAATATGTTAATTTGCTTTATGACTTATATGTATGAAATTTTTGCTTGTACGTATCTATGCAACATGAGCATGACTAGTGCCTACAGAGGCCAGAAGAGGGCTTCAGATTCTCTAGAACTAGAGTTACAAATGGTTGTGAGCTGGGAAATGAACCCAGGTCCTCTGGAATGCAGAAATGTTCTTAATCATTGAGCCATCACTTCAACCCTGTTATTGGATTTTTTGAGAGCTCTTAGTATGTTTGTGTGTGTGTGTGTGTGTGTGTGTGTGTGTGTGTGTGTGTGTCTGAACCTCAGTCTTTATATGTGTGGCTGGTAAGCTCTCTTAACTGCTGAGCCATGTTCCTGGGCCCTGATCTTTATACATTTGATCTAGAATGATAAAATATACATATTTTATTATAATAATAAATAAAAAGAACACTGATCTCTTTTTATTATAGGATAGGCAGGTCAAGATCTTTCCATACTTTGTTCATTTTAACAAATCCTTTGTGTATTCTGTTTGGCATATTTGTAAACTGAGACCCTGATTTGGGGTGTGAAATATTTGTACTCACAGTGTCTCTGTGAGTCACTCATGGTGACCAGCCAGGGGGACAGTAACTCCACAGTTGTTAAGATGAGGTCCTCCCATCTTCCCTTTGGACAGTCCCATTTTCTGTTTGGAGGACATTCAGAGCCTGTCTCACGCATCTCCTTTGTTGTCACATCCACAGCCTATGTCCTCCTGGATGTCCTTATTTTTTCTGAAATGATTCTGCCTGCCATTAAACTTCGAGCTTTAGGGGTTCATCATTTCAAAGAATTTTTGGCAGTTTGACTTGTCTGCCCGTCTTTATTCTTTCAGCGATACTCTCATTGAGTTTGAATCTTTTAGTGATTATTAGCTGTAGAAAACCATAGAGCATTCATCTGAAATGAAGGCCTACCTGAGAGCAGTGCCAATGCTCATAGACATGCCGCTGTTTTGGTGGAGCCCTGCAGCTCTGCCATCCAGCCCTCCTCTGAGACTGAGTCCTGCATCATCTGTGGGTCTGTGTAGGAGTCTCTTGCAGCTGACCTTTTCCTTGGCTAGTGGGCTGTGCAGGAGGCAATTCTGCATCCTCTTCTATCTGGAACTGTCAGCCTCTGTAGTAGTTCTCTGAGTCTGTGTCCTACAAACCCAGGGATTTGGACAAATTTTGTTGTGTACGATTTCCTGCAAAACGTGTGATATCTTCAGAACTAAAATACTGTTTATTGAGTGTATTTCTCACAGGCTAAAGTTTGTTTTAGTGGGCATCAACAAGCACCAAATTCTCTGCTTAAAACTGAAAGGCCTCCGTTGACTTGCTTCCGGCATGTCTTGCAAACCTTGCCTCTCCACTGAAGAGTCCACTGGGCCGTGCGGCCTGTCTATTGTTACCTGGAGATCTGGACGAGATGCGGATCTTTCTACTTCAAATTAAGCTGAAATTACCCTCGCTGTGTGCCCTCCATTTTTGAATTTCAGTTAATTCCGATGTACTCAAGTTGACAGCCAAGAGCCCCCATCACCCCCCCCCCCCCCCCCCCCCCGTGGCACAACTGTGCTCAGGTCTGACTATTCACTGTAGATGCAAGGACAAAGTACCCTGGGTCTGTGAGAAAGACTCACAGAACTGTTTTCTATAATAGGCAAAGCTCCTGTGGGAGCCAGATGAGATTCGTGGTCCTGGTGTAGCTGTGCTCTGGCTCAGTCAACACGAGGACAAGGAGCCATACCATGAGCATCAGACATTCAGACTAGACAGACTTTTGTTTTTGGCTTAAAAGTGTGGCTGATAATTATGCTTTTATGAGGTCTTTCATGGCGTGTGTTTCCTCCCATGGATTATGCATGAGACCCACCTAAAAGGCCACTTATTCATTGACTGCTTGACGCCAGCCTTCCTTCTGCAACAGAAGGAAGCAGGGATCAGGACCTACAGTCTGCATGTCTGATCATGTCCCAAGCTACACTAGGAAGTGGGGGAGAAGAGGGAGGGGAGAGAGGAATGGGAGATTCTGTGTGTGTGTGTGTGTGTGTGTGTGTGTGTGTGTGTGTGTGTGTGTGTGTGTTTGACTCCTGTTCAGGGAGAGGCTTGCTGTTCTGGCTGTGGTGAGGCCCTCCGACCAGGAACTGTTGGAGTTTGAGAGACTATCTAGGGATGTTCATATTTTGCTCTCTAGACTTTTTACTGCTAACCTGATGCCATAGGGCAGGGTTCCCTTGGTGTGACCCCATGTGTGTGTGTGTGTGTGTGTGTGTGTGTGTGTGTGTGTGTTTGAGGCCACAGATCCTGCTTTGTCATCTGTTGTACTCTGGAGGCTCTGTCTGGAGGGTGGGTTACAGAGCAGGGAAGACACTACAGCTATACAGCCTTCTTATTCAGACAACCTGGACTGTGAGCTCTAGGAACTAGAGTAGCCTGCCAGCAGCCGGGCTGGGGTCTTCTCAGAACACCCAATACTGGGGTGCTAGCTTGTATCTTCCCATATCATGGTCAGATTCAGCCTAGCCCTGTGGGTCAGAGCTCTGGAGTCAGAGACTCTCAGCCTGGCTCTGCCCTGATTCTCTGTATAGCCAGCCTGCTGTGTGGAGGTTCTGTATCTGTAGCAGGGTTGGAGAGAGCCCGGATAAGATAGGTAGCAGATTTAAAGCACTCTGCACGCACCTGCTTGTCAGTGCTGGCTTAAATAGTAGCTTTGTCATGGCTGGCTCTGTGATTGTGGTAAAAAAGTCACTAAGTTGTTCCCATAAAGTAAGTTTAAAAATGAATTCGTGTGCTTGTCTGAAATCTGAGAGAATTCTAGTAATTCATGTTTTTTTCTTGTACAAAACAATTTTTTTATTGAGGAGGGAGGGGTGGGGAGGGGCAGTGTGAGGGGGCTGTGATTGGGATGAAAAGTGAATAAATAAATTAATGGGGAAAACATCATCATCATCATCATCATCATCATCATCATCATCATCATCATCATCAACAACAACAACAGTGAGCAGTCATGGTGGTACACACCTTTAATCCCAGCATTTCGGAGGCACAGGTAGGGCAGTTCCTGACCAGTCAGGACTTGATACTGAGACCCTGTCTCAAAACAAAATAAATAAAACACAAACCAAAACAAAAGAATATTTAGAGTCTCAAGCCCCACAGGATTCACACAAATTACTTAGTTTTCTTTGTGTCTTTTATTGTGAAAACACTTGAAATACTCAAATTTGCATCTTGGTTTTTAATGATGTTTTAACATAAACTCAGTTGTCTTCCTGCCTGGTGGTATTTATCTCAAAAACAAATCAAGTTCTGTTCAGCTATTAAAAAACAAAACAAAACAAAACAAAACAAAACAAAACAAAACAAAACAAAACAGAAACAGAACAAAACCCCACCAGCACTACCACCCAAAACCCCCGTTTATATGCTCTAAGGCCAGGATGAGAGGCAGTCTCCAGTCCAGGACTGAGCCAGAGGAGGTACTGACGGGGCCACAAGCTTCCTTCTCAGAGAACAGAGGCCTGGGGCCCTGATGAGGTCGAGAACGATAGAAGCTGATTCCATTCAGTTACAGTTGAGAGGGAAAGTAAGGAGGGAAACAGTTTAAATAATTCTGCTGTCTCGTGCCCCACAGGTGTGGGCTTTATGGAGCAAGGACCGACATTTTACATAGACTTATCAGCTCTCAAAATCTTAACCCAGTAGCTTTATGGTGCTTTTTTTGTGGGAGCAAAGAGGTGGGGTTGGGGAATAGCCAGGATGAGGCCTGAATGTATTTGAAAGTGGATTCAAAGTGAAGTTTAGTGCACACTTCACTTTAGAAGAGCCAAGAACTGGAGATTTTCTTAAAGATTGTATAGAAAGTCTGATTTATTGGTGGTATCCCTTGCCTGCCAGGGTCCTCATGTTATAATGCAGGCTTCACCGTTCCAGAAGGTGGGCCAGGGAGTCAGATTTACTGTCCTCTGTGAGCATGAATAATTCTGACGTTTATCACTTCTCACTCTGAACAAGTTGGATTTATTTATTTATTTATTTATTTATTTATTTATTTATTTATTTTAGCTTTGGACCAAAAGTTTAGTTGGGCTTGCAGAAAATACGGCACAGATGCATGGAGGGTAACAAATTTATTGTATGTGTTTACAGTAGTATAAAGAAATTAATCATAGAGCTATGGCCAGGCAATTTTACACAGATTTAAAATCAAGGCTTCATGGTAAGAGTGAAACAACGGGTCATCAAAGCGTATATATTTGCCAGGGAGCTTACGGAGGTTCTTTAGAAGGTCCCTGAAGGCCTTGGGAAGGTGGGGGGTGGGTGGGGGGAGACGGTTTTAACTAATGGAACATGTGGACTCTCTGAGACTGTGGGCCCTGAGTGGACACACTTGAAGGCTGAAGTGAGTGTCTGGACTAGTGGTTGATCTAGGATTTAAAAAGGACTAGGCTAACTTACTATCTCAGCATTATGCAAAAGAACTTTACATCAGTTAGACCCACTCTGCCCTGTCCTATGTGACTGTTTTATATTTTGTTTCTTCTTATCTGGTTAACCTCATGACATGTTGCTATTATATTTTCCCCGGGGAGGGCTGGGATTTGAATGTGAAATTTCCTCACAGGCTAACAGGTTTGGACGTTTGGTCCTGGGCTTGTGGCATCTTTTGGAGGTAGAGCCTTGTTGGAGGAAGGGTCCCTGGGGCTGGGGTTGGGGCTGGGGTGTAGAGGGGTGGGCCTTGAGACTTATAGTCTGGTGTGGTGGTTTGAATAGGAATGGCTCCCATAGATTCATGTGTTTGAATGCTTGGCCCATAGGGAGTGGCACTAAAGGAGGTGTGGCCTTGTTGGAGGAATGAGGGGGGCAGGCTTTGAGGTCTCCTATGATCAAGCTCCGCCCAGTGTGGAATTCTGATCTCCTGGCTGCCTTTAGATCAAGTTATAGAAGTCTTGGCTCCTCCAGCATCAAGACTGCCTGCATGATGTCGTGCTTCCCACCTTGATGATAATGGACTGAACCTCTGAAACTGTAAGCCAGCCCCAATTAAATGTTGTCCTTTCTAAGAGTTGCCATGGTCATGGTGTCTCTTCACAGCAATAAAACCCCTACCAAGACATCTGACCCTATGTCGTATTCCTTCTTTATTTTCTGAGTGCAGATGTTGCTTCTTTTCCATTTGATACGTCCTGGAATGGTTATAGTTGAGGGGTCCTGGTCATGAGTCCGTCAGCTTTTTTTTTTTAATAATAAGAAGGCTTTTAAAACTTTCTTTCTTTCTTTCTTTCTTTCTTTCTTTCTTTCTTTCTTTCTTTCTTTCTTTCTTTCTTTCTTTCTTTCTTTGTTTTTACATCCTGACTGCAGCTTCCTCTCCCTCCTCTCTGCCCAGTCCCTCTTCACTTTCCCTATACCCTCCAACCCCCTCCCCCAACCACTCCTCTTCCATTTCTCTTCAGAAATAGTCAGGCCTCCCATGGATATCACCCAGCCCTGGCATAATCAAGTGGTAGTATGACTAGGCACTTCCCCTCCTACTAAGGCTAGCAGAGGCAACCCAGTAAGAGGAAAGGGTCTCAAAGACAGGCAACAGAGACAGCTCCTGCTCCTACTGTTAGGAGTCCCACCAGAAGACAAAGCCACACAACTGTACCATGTGCAGAGGGCCTTGGCTAGTCTCATGCAGGCCTGTGCCCTGGTTGGTGGGTCAGCCTCTGTGAACCCCTATGGGCCCAGTTAGTTGATTCAGCAGGTTTCCTTGTGGCGTCTGTGATCCCTCTGGCTCCCACATTCCTTCCTTTCCCTCTTGTGCAGGACTCCCCAAGCTCTGACTAAAATTTGGCTGTGGATCCGTGTGTCTGTTTCCATCAGTTGCTGGGTGAAACCTCTCTGATGAGAATTGGCGAGGCTCCAGTCCATGAGCACTGCAGAGTTTCATTAGAAACCATCTCACTGACCTTTTCTCTTTTTATTTTCTAGTCATGTTTCATCCTATCCTACATCTCTGGGCCATTCAGCCTCTGGTTCCTGGCCCTCCAGGCAGTTTCAGAGTGGGCTCCCTCTTGTGGTATGGGTCTCAAGCTGGGCCACTCATTGGTTGGCCACTCCCACAATTTCTGAGCCACTTTTACTTCAGCACATCTTGTAGGAAGGACAAATTGTAGGTAGTGGCTGGGTTGGTGTCCCAATTCCTCCATTAGAAGCCTTGCCTGGTTATAGGTGATGGCTGATTCAGGCTCTGTATACCCCAGTGCTAGGAGTCTTAGCTAGGGTCACTCCCATAGATAAATAGGAATTTCCATTGCCTTAGGTTTCTAGCTCATCCCAGAGATGTCCACCCCCAATTTCAGTTGTCTCTCCCAGTACTCTCTCCCTCCATCCTCCTCACACCTGATCTCTCCTGTTCCCACCCCTCCCCCTCACGCAGTCCCCATGATCTGGCCACCCATGATGTCTATTCTGTTTCTCCCTTCCAGAGAGATTCACGCATCCCCCTCCCTCCCTTGAGCCCTCCTTGTTACTTAGCTTCTCTGGGTCTGTGGATTGCAGCATGATTATCCTTTACTTTACGGCTAATTCCCACTTATAACTGAGTATGTACCATGTTAGTCTTTATGGGTCTTTTCTAGTTCCATCTACTTTCCTGCAAATTTTTTTTTTTTTTTTTTTTTTGAGACAGGGTTTCTCTGTGTGCCCTGGCTGTCCTGGAACTCACTCTGTAAACCAGGCTGGCCTCGAACTCAGAAATTCGCCTGCCTCTGCCTCCTGAGTGCTGGGATTAAAAGCGTGCGCCACCACGCCCGGCTTCCTGCAAATTTTATAACGTCATTGTTTTTTTACAGCTGAGAAATACTCAATTGTGTAGCTGTACCACATTTTCTTTATCTGTTCCTTGGTTAAGGGACATCTAGGTTGTTTCTAGTTTTGGGCTATTACAAATAAAACTGCTATGAACATACTTTGGGTATATGTCCAGGAGTGGTATAGCTAAGTCTTTAGGTAGATTGATTCCCAATTTTCTGAGAAACTGCCATATTGACTTCCAAAGTGGCTGTATGAGTTTGCACTCCCACCAACAGTGGAGGAGTGGTCCATTTGCTCCACATCCTTGCCAGCATGAGCTATCACTTGTATTATTGATCTTAGTCATTCTGACAGGTGTAAGATGGAGTATCAGAGTTGTTTTGACTTGCATTTCCCTGATGGCTAAGGATTGAACATTTATTTAAGTGCTTCTTGGCCATTAGAGGCTCTTCTGTTGAGAGTTCTCTGTTTATATCTGCACCCCATTTTTAAATTGGATTATTTGGTTTGTCGATGTCTAGTTTTTTGAGTCCTTTATATATTTTGGGTACCAGTCCTCTGTCTGATGTGGTGTTGGTGAAGATCTTTTCCCACTTTGTGGGATGCTGTTTTCTTTTTAAAAATTATTTTATCTCATTTTCTTTTCTCATGTTTACTATTTAAATTTATTCATTTATTTATTTACATTCCAGTGCTGCCCCCTCCATCCTCCCCTTTGCCTCTGAGAGCTCAGCACCTCTCCATGTGCTCCCATCCTGGGGCATCAAGTTTCTACAGGATTAGACACATCCTCTCCTGCTGAGGCCAGACATGCCGGCCCTCTGCTACATGTGTTCAAGGCTGTTTCCCACTTTCTCTTCTGTTAGATTCAGTGTGTCTTGTTCTGCATTAAGGTCTTTAATTCATTTCTACTTGAGTTTTGTGTAGTGTCACGAATATGGATCTATTGCATTCTTCTACGTGCAGACATCCAGTTAGTTTAGCACCATTTGTTGAAGATGTTCTCCCTGTTCCATTGGATGGTTTTGGATTCTTTGTCAAAAATCAAGTGTCTGTAGATATGTGGGTTTGTTTCTGGGCCTTCGATTCGATCCCATTGATCCACCCGTTGTCTGTTACTATACCAATACCATGCAGCTTTTATTATTATTGCTCTGTGGTATAGCTTTAGGTCAGGGATGGTGATATCACCAGAAGTTCTTTTACTGTTCAGGATTGTTTTGGCTATCCTGGATTTTTTTTTTTTTCTATATGAAGTCGAGAATTGTTCTTTCAAGATCTGTGAAGAATTGTGTTGGAATTTTGATGGGGACTGCATTGAATCTATAAATTGCTTTTGGTAAGATGGCCATTTTTACTACGTTAATGGATTGGTAGAGCCATGAGCAAGGGAGATATTTCTATCTTCTGATATCTTTCTCAATTTCTTTCTTTGGGTACTTGAAGTTCTGGTCATTCATGTCTTTCACTTGCTTGGTTACAGTTACACCAAGATACTTTATGTTATTTGTAGCTATTATGAAGGGTACTTTTCCCCTAACTTCTTTCTCAGCCTGTTTATTACTTGTGTAGAGAAGGGCTACTGTTTTCTTTGAGTTAATTTTGTATCTATCCACTTTGCTGAAGGTGTTATTAGCTGTTCCCTGGTAGAATTTTTGGGGTCACTTGTGTATACTATCATATCATCTGGGAATAGTGATACTTTGACTTCTTCCTTTTCAATTTGTATCTCCTTGATCTCCTTTAGTTGCTTTATTGCTTTAACCAGATCTTCAGTTACTATATTGAAGAGATGTAAGGAGAGTGGACAACCTTGTCTTGTCCCAGATTTTAGTGGAAATGCTTTAAGTTTCTTGTCATTTAATTTGACATTGGCTATTGGCTTGCTATATATTGCCTTTATTGTGTTTATGTAGGCCCCTGTATCCCTGCTCTTCCCAAGACTTTAATGATGAAGGGGTGTTGAATTTTTGTCAAACTCCTTTTCAGCATCTAGTATGATAATCATGTATTTTTTTCCTATCAGTTTGTTTATATGGTTGATGGATTTTCATATATTGAACCACCTCTGCATTCCTTGGAATGAAGCCTACTCAGTCATGGTGGATGATGTCTTTTTGGATTCCATTTGCAGATATTTTATTGAGTATTTTTGCGTCAATGTTCATAAGGGAAATTGGTCAGAAATTCTCTTTTTTTAAATTGAGTCTTTGTGTGGTTTAGGTATCAGGGTGACTGTAGCCTCTTAGAATGAATTTGGCATAGTTCCTTCTGTTTCTATTTTGTGGAATAGTTTGACAAGTATTGGCAATAGTTCTTTAAATTTCTGGTAGAATTCTACACTAAAACCATCTGGCCCAGAGCTTTATTTGGTTAGAAGATTTTTTTTTTCAATGGTTTTTGGAGACAGGGTTTTCCTGTATAGCCCTGGCTGTCCTGGAACTCACTTTGTAGACCAGGCTGGCCTCGAACTCAGAAATCTTAAATTATTTATTTTATGTATATGAGTACACAGTAGCTGTTTTCAGTTATACCAAAAGAGGGTATCAGATCCCATGTGGTGGCTGGGAAATGAACTCAGGACCTCTAGAAGACAAGTCAGTGCTCTTAACTGCTGAGCCATCTCTCCAGCCCTTTGTAAGGTTCTTGTACCTTCATAGTCAACTCTTTGTTTAGGTTAGGGAAATTTTCTTTTATGATTTTGTTGAAGATGTTTTCTGGGTCTTTGAGCTGAGAGAATATTTTCTATTCCTATTATTCTTAGGTTTGGTCTTTTCAAAGTGTTCCAGATTTTCTGGATTTTTTGTGTCATGGATTTTTTAGATTTTATATTTTCTTTGACTGGTATATTGATTTCTTCTATTATATCTTCTATACCTGAGATTGTCTCTCCCGTCTCCTGTGTTCTGTTGGTGATGCTTATATCTGTAGTTCCTGTTCTCTTTCCTAGGTTTTCCATCTGCAGAATTGCCTCAATTTGTGTTTTCTTTATGACTTTTTTTTCCCTTTTCAAGTCTTGGACAGTTTTATTTATATCCCTAATCTGATTGTATTTTCCTGAATTTCTTTATATTTATTTGTGTCCTCTTTTAATGCCTCTACCTGTTTAAATGTATTTTCCTGTATTTCGTTAAAGGATTTCTTCATGTTCTCTTTAAAGGTCTCTATCATCTTTATAAGATTGGATTTAAGAACCTTTTCTGGTGCTTGGGTTTCATTAGGAAGTCCAGGGTTTGCTGTAGTTGGATAACTGGGCTCTTGGTGCCTATTGCTCTGGGTCTTGGTGCCTATTGCTCTGGGTCTTGGTGCCTATTGCTCTGGGTCTTGGTGCCTATTGCTCTGGGTCTTGGTGCCTATTGCTCTGGGTCTTGGTGCCTATTGCTCTGGGTCTTGGTGCCTAGTGCTCTGGGTCTTGGTGCCTAGTGCTCTGGGTCTTGGTGCCTAGTGCTCTGGGTCTTGGTGCCTAGTGCTCTGGGTCTTGGTGCCTATTGCTCTGGGTCTTGGTGCCTAGTGCTCTGGGTCTTGGTGCCTAGTGCTCTGGCTCTTGGTGCCTAGTGCTCTGGGTCTTGTTGATTGTGTTCTTTTGTTGTCTTCTAGGCATCTGGTTGTTGGCTGGATAATCCTGATGATGGCAGGTCTTCTTGGGAAAGTGGGTTGACCCATGGGCCAGACAATGGAGCTCAGGGTACCCTACTCTGTTGGCTATGCCTCAGACAGACCCTCTGTGTCCCAAGTAGACCCAGCTGAGGTGGTGGGCAGGTCCAACTAGGATGGATAGTTAGGCAGGGTTCCAAGCTGGTTAATTTTGAGGTCCCCAAAGATTTCCATAGAGGGACAGGACACTCTTGGGGTCCTGCAAGTCTCCTCCAGACCAGAGAGCCAGGCCAGAACTAGATGATGGGGCTCCAGGGACCACACATGCTACTCACCTCTGCTGGCTGTCTCAGGCAGACCCTACTTTATTTCTTTTGAGTACTTCATACGGGAAGTATCTCCATCATTGTCACCCCTCCTTCTCTCCAACATTTCCCGTGTTTCTTCCCCAACTCAAAGTCACAATCCTTTTTATTATTGTTACATGTATGTATGCATGTAATATGTGTATATATATATATATATATATATATATATATATATATATGTGTGTGTGTGTGTGTGTGTGTGTGTGTGTGTGTGTGTGTGTGTATGTATGTACACATACACACACTTATATAACCTATGAAATCTGTTCAGCATTGTTTAGATGTACATGTTTTTTGGGCTGACCACTTGGGACTGGACAACCTGTGTGGAAATTCTTCCCTGGAGGAAACCACTTCTCCCTCTCTCAGCAGCCACTGAGCATCTATAGCTGATCTTCTAGGGATGGGGCCATGTGGCCTCTGTCTTCACTGGCATGTCAACCGGTGGTGTCATTACACTGGTCTTACTCATGGGCATGTTTTTTACATGTTATGTCTCACAAGTTTAAGAAATGAAAACTGAATTCAATAAAGAAACCTTTTATAATTGGAAGGAATTAATACCTGGTGCTATAACCCCAACTGACTACTTGTGGCTGGTGAGGATATGAAATTTTTTTATTTTTTATTTTTATGTTTTTTTTTTTGAGACAGGGCTGCTCTGTGTAGCCCTGGCTGTCCTGGAATTCACTCTGTAGACCAGGCTGGCCTTGAACTTAGAGATCTACCTACTTATGCCTCCCTGAGTACTGGGATTAAAGGCAGTGCCACCACTGCTTCGCTGAGGATATGAATTCTTAAACCAGCCAGGCTGTTCCCTATTGGATGGTGGCTGGATTCTGTGGTGAGACAGTGTTTAACTCTGCAAGAAACAGCAGGATTTCCTCTAATAGCCACTATGTTCCTTTCAGTAGTAACAGTTGTCACTGTTTCTTGGCATTTGGTGGTCAGGCCTTTGGATTTTTTTCCTTTAGCCATCTAAACTGCATTGCAGTACCACATCCATGAGAATTTGCAGTCTCTGGAGGATGTGATGTGGTGCCCTTTACATATATTAATTCACCATCCTTGTCTCTCTCTTTGCTGAGATGTCTATTTAGATCTTAACTTCTTAATTAGGCCACTGTGCTGTTGCTGAATTTTAATGAATTCTTTGTATATTTGGGGTATGTCTTCTAGCAAATATGTTTTGCACTTCTTAATCGCCAGTGTGTCTATTTCATTCTTACTTTGGATGGGAACTTTTACTGAGTTTATAGTTGTAGGCCGACAGTTTTTTTTCCTTTAGTTTGAATGTATTCCTGCACACTGCTCAGGTTCCCATTGGCATCACTGGGAATCTGGATGTCATCTGATAATCTTCTGTCGGTGCTATCTGTTTCCTTTCTGAAGGCTTGGGAAGCCTATCATTGCCTTCGTCCTCTCTGAAGGTGTGGGAAGCCTATCATTGCCTTCGTCCTCTCTGAAGGTGTGGGGAGCCTATCATTGCCTTCGATGCTCTTTGGGCTCATTTTGGCATGTCTAGGTGCATTCTACTTCCTAGGGTTAGGTACTAATGTCCTGTGAGGAGAAGAGGAAGCCATGACTGAATGTGTTGTGATAGTGGGCATGGCCATGACCACATCAAGGACTTCATAGTCTAAAACCCATGGGAAAATGGTAAAGCCTATCCCTACCCCAAGTCTCAGAGGCATGACAAAGCCCTCCCTTCTGTCTCAGTGTGGAGGTTGATATGTGTGCAGAACATGTCCATTACAGCTTTCTATCCTGAGATATTTATGACCAGAATCCACTGCTCCCCTAGAGACTGCTCCTACAGAGACTAGCTAAACCTGCCTCCTTGACTCAGCTGCATACCATAAGCCCACCCCTTTGCTTACCGGTGTGCAGTAAACCCACGTTCTTGTCCAACTGTACACAATAGCCCTGCCCTTCTATTCTGCTCTATGTGACAAACATGCTGTGCTCCCAGGGTACTGAGGCTTCTCTGTCAGAGAATCCAGTCCACCCAACTCCAGCATTTCTGTGTGCGCCTTTTCTTCATTCCCTTGCTATCCCTGGTCAGGTCCATCCCTGGAAGTGTGCAAAGACATGGCACTATTCATCTCTTAATTAGCTGTGACCTACTTTCCTTTGCCATTTCATCTGTCTTCCATTCTTGTTATCACCTTTTCCTGTCTGGCCCTGGCTTGATCTCAGCTCAGTCTCCTCAGGCCAATTTCATAGTCTATAGTTTTAATTTTTAGGTGGTGTTTTTATATCCTGGGTAAATTCTTTAGATATATAATTATTGTCCCCTCCCCCATCCTCTCTTCCCCCGTTTCCTCCTTCCCCTCTTCTTGCTTCCCACCTCTCCATCCCCGACTCTTGTCCCTTCCTCATATCTAGCCTAGGCTCCTCTCAGCTCCTTGTAGAGGAGTAGGTGACTTTGAACTCCTGTTTCTCCTGCCTCCACCTCCCAAGTGCTGGGGTCACAGTGTGCCACTACGCTGTTTGATGTGGCACCGGGACTTTGTACATGCTAGGGAAGTACTCCACTGGCTGAACTGCAGCCCCAGCCTGGCATCATTTTTTTTTTTTTTACCTGTGCCAACTTTCTGTTTAACCCAGCAACAGAGTTTCTTGTTCTAACCACGATGCTTTAAAAAATAATTTCTATTCACATTTCCCCCTCAACTATTTCTGTAAATCCTTACCTTTTTCATTGTTTATTCAGTTTGTAGTTAGAACTCCAGATTCTTTGGGCTGTTGTATGTAGTTCCTGGATCTCTTGAATCTGACAGTCTGGCTCTCTCCCTTTCTTGGTCTGTTTCCTGGCTGCATGGACGGCTGCCTTATTCAGTGTGCGTCAGGCTTTGCTCACAATCTACACTGCCAACACTGTGCTGCCTGCAGTCAGCATGTGCTTCCTCTTCCGCAGATAGGAGGACCCACACACCAGGGCCACTTTCCATCTCCCATACAGTTTTGTTGAGGGCAAGCTGGTTCTTGCTGCTTTCCCAGACTGGCATCCTCAGAGCCTGGCTGTGGTTCAGTCTGACCCCATGGAAACAACACTCCATCTTTCTCATACACGCTGGATCATCTCTGACCCTATATGTTCTACAATTCCTGTCTTTCCAGTGTTCCTGCAATGCTCTCTGTGTGCTGAGGTACCATTCCTCTGCTTTCCAGTCCCTGATCTGAGCAGAGGTGGGACATGAGGAGAAATGGGCTGTCCCTGGGTGCTGGTTCTACTTTCAGTGAGATCAGCAATGCCTCTGGCCAGACTGTGCAGTCCTCTATGACATGAGGGCCCATGATAGTATCATTATTTTCTCTATTCCTATATTATTAACAGTGCTGCATGATCAGTAATTCTTTGTCTTCATTATTATTTATAGTATTATTAGTTATACATAATAATTGGCTTCAGTATCAACGCATGGTGTATTTTGATCTTACCTCTCATTACCCTCCCTTGTTCCCATCATACATTTACTGAGTCTCATCTAAACTCACCTCCCTCCTACTTCCATGTCTTTATTTTTATTTTTATTTTTATTTTTATTTTTATTTTTGGTTTGTGATCTGGTGTTGCTAAAATTCCTTCCCAGGGTGAGATGCAAGTGACATCTACCCTTTCGAAGGTTCTAACAGAAAACAGAGGCACGATTCCTCCAATGGTTACTCTGGGGAGCCAACAAGTTAATTAGGCTTCCTTACAGAGCATAGGTAAAGGGTCACTTACAGGGGTAAGGATGCTCCTCACCCCAACAGGCAAACCCTGGAAAGCCTCTCTACCCAGCACGGATGAGGGCTTCCCAGTAGCTGTCTAGATGGAGCCCCTTTCTCAATTCTCCCCAGTTTATTTCTATGAACATTTAAGGCAGAATTGCATATGGCAGGAGCAGGGGCATGCTCTTCATCCCTTCCAGTATGGGGTATAAACAGTCAACAGTCAACCTTTCTGCAAAGGTGCATAGCCAAATGCTCCCAAGATGGCAGATGCTTGGCTCAGAGGCCCGCCAATCACCACACTCAGTGATATTCTTCAGGGTTGCTTAGAGGAGCAGGGGTGAATGGTTATTTACAGGAGGGTGAACACCTTGCCGTTGGTTACAGCTCTGGGGATATGCTGGTCATTCTTTATGTGGGCATGTCTCTAGCTCTCATACCTGGTAGCAGAAGATAGATACTATTCCTATTTGTTTAAATACATAGCGATCTCTTGCTTATAGGTGGCAATATGCACCCAAATGAAAAAGCTACACAAAAGCTTAGCTGTGCTTCCAGGACTTTGCCATTAAATATTCAGTACCTTGGTTGTATGACTATGTGAAGTGAAATGTACAATGTTGGCTGAAGTTTTGTCTATAATAAATTACTCTATGGAGTGTTTATTTTTAAAGATTGAGTTGAGTCACATGGCCTGTTATATAAGTATTCAGTAGTAGTCTATTAATCTAAAAAGATGAGTTGCAAAGTAGCACCTCTTTGTGAAATGTTGTTCACACTAAGTAACTCTTTGAGTGGATTTCCCCTAAGTTATTGCTGGTGCTCATCCCTGGGTGGGCACACGATCAGGCACAAGCAAACTCTTATTCTCTTCACAGTATCATGCCTATAATCCTAGCACTTAGGTAACAGAGGCAGGAGGATTCCTAAATCAAGACTATCCTGGGCTACTTAGCATGACCCTGTCTCAAAAACCAAAATGAAACAAACACTGTATTGCTTGATTTTTAAAATTTTATTCTCTCTCTCTCTCTCTCTCTCTCTCTCTCTCTCTCTAAAAAAAACCAACAATGGATAGGGATTGTTTTTATACCAGAAAAGTACTGTCTTTTTGGTGGGGGCGGGGGGGGAGCGGGGAAAGTGCTAAATAAGAAAGAACTATTTTTTTAAAACTTTCTAATTCTGAATATCTGTTTTGGGTTTCATTTTTAGAAGAAAGATTACAAAGTATGCTCCCTACAAGTCCACTCAGCACCTGGCAGCAGTTACATTCTTAGCTGAGTGAGGCTGTACCCCACTGCCTCACATGCCAGCTTATGCTTGTAAGATTATTCTGCCATTTGGGCTTTGAAAGGGGGTATGTTATTACATACTGCAGTGAGAGAGTACTGCACACCAAATGACCAATTCCAAGATCATCCCAAGGAGAAGGGTCCTGCACACCTTAAGGTGCTTAGATGGAGAGGGGAGGATGTTACATGAGAGAGGCAGGGGGAGGAGTAAAGGATGGAGGGTGGAATGGGTGGGAGAGGGAAGCGATACCTGGTGGGAAGATTAAAAAAGATTTATTCATAGCTGAGCTGAGATCAAAGCTGTACACTTGTAACTGGTGCAGAGGAGGGAAGTAAATCTGTTTTCCAACAGTTTTATACATAGGTGGGGAGGCTTTCTAGAATGATCTAGTGGCTGCCTTTGGGTTCTGTTTGCAGAGAAGGTTTAGTTACTGCCTGCCACAAGAGCATGGACATGAATCTTGGCTGTGGAGGACTTAGCTAGAGCCAAGCAGCAGATAAATATGACAGCGTTGCCCCAGTAGGAACAGGGGATTTCTTATGCAGGATGTTGGTCTGATGGATGCAAAGAACCATGGCCACTGTTGATAATTAATGCCTAATTTATGATCTTGGTTCTTTCTATACTGACTGTGAAAGGTTGTTGATTTTTCTGCATATACCCCATAACCTGCTCAGATCAGAATGAGTGTGCTCGGGGAGATTATCGTATAGGTATAGTTCTTGTTCTTATGTGGTAACTTCATCCAACACTTCTGTTTATCCTTTTGTTTTTATTGCAAATGTTTGTAGCAAGCTGTAGGAAGCAGGGATGGTTGGACTTTGCAAAGGAGCCTCATTTGGAAGAGGCAGGGAAACGATACAGGCTGATAGAAAGGCAACCACATGCGTTTTCATTCCTCTAAAGCAGCAATTCCCAACCTGTAGGTATTGGCCCCTTTGAGGGTCACATCTCAGCTATCTTGAATAGCAGATATTTACATCACAATTCACAACTGCAGCAAAATTACAGTTATAAAGAAGCAATGAAATAATTTTATTATTGGAGTAAGAACTGTATCAAAAGGTCACAGCATTAGGAAGGTTGAGAACCACTGCCCTAGAGTCTCTAATGATTTTAGAGGTTGGCTTTAATCCAGCCTGATGATGATGATGAGGAGGAGGAGGAGAAGGAAGGAGAGAAAGAGGAGGAGGAAAAGTAGTGTAGGTGAGCCTTTCTCCAGAGCACTTTCTTTTAGCTGGACCATTCTGTTGCTGGTGCAATGGTGGGATTTGTTTTTTGTTTAATCTTCACTGGGCAAATTTCCAGAATACATTACTGCCAGCATAAATGGAATAATAGTGCTCATTCATGTTTGGATGTTTTTCATTGTTGTCTCTGGGTTTTTTCTTGAGGTGTGAACTTACACGTCTGTCCTGTCTCTTCCTTTTCACCCCATTGGCCACAAGGTGATAACTTGTGACAGGCTATTGTCTGCTTAGTGTTTGTGTCTCCTGAGGATCTCAGACTCCATGAGGGCTGGAGCTAACCATGTCATCTGCCTTATTCTCAATACTTAGCAGAGGCCCAGAACATAATGGCATTAAAAACAGAGGACCAGAGAGCTGGCTCAGCTGGCAAACATGCTTGCCACAGTCTGAGTTCAGTTTCTAGAACCCATGTTCTGTAAGCCCAGCACCTATGTCAAGATGTGAGGCAGAGGCAGAGGCAGGAGACTGGCTGGAAGCTCTCAGGCCAGCTAGGCTGGAGAGAAGCCAGAGAAATGAGAGACTGCCTCAACACGGTGGAAGGCAGGGGCCAATTCCCAGAAGTTGTTCTGGACTCTACATGTGTGGCATAGCAGGCCAGAGAATATGGGCTGAAAGGCATAGTGGGAAAATGGCAGAGAAGGCAACTGCAGACAGTGGCTGCTGATGCTACCACAGTCCTTACTACAAAGCCAGGCAGTGTGGAAGATTTTTTGGGCAGAATGCACGACTCCATTTTATTTGTGTGGATTATAGAAGTTCCTAATTGTGTGACTGATTTCTGTTACTTGATGGATGGAGAGTTTGTAACATGCTCCTTGGAAGTCAGATTACTAGCTGTTTACTGTCCTCAGAGCTGAGGAGACCATGTCATGCCTTGGAGAATGACTCGCATGATGGGCTCAGCTGATGCTTTGAACTCTCATGATAGAGGAACGAGGAATGTTTGCATGTTTTTTTTTTAAGGGGTACCTGGTTATCCTGGTATTCAGCATGTAATCCAGGATAGCATCAAACTCAAAGTAATGCTTCTGCCTCAGCCTCTCTCCTGTGTTATCATGCTTGGAGCTCTTGTGTGTCTTATTGCTGTTAAGAGATGCCATGACCAAGGCAACTCTTAAAAGGCATTTAACTGGAGCTGGGTTACACTTTCTGAGGTTTAGTCCATTATCATTATGGTGGGAAGCATGACAGCATGCAGGCAGACATGGTGCTGGAGGAGCCAGGAGGAGACTGGATGTATTTTACATGGTCGTATCCAGGGCCTGCCCACCACCTGGATGGAAATGTCACTGAAATACAGGGAAACCAAAGACAGGCAGGCCTCCTGAGTTTCTGAATCTGGCCTTGATGATAACACTGGACACTAGGAGTGTGGTTTGTCTGTGTGTCCATTTAGGGCATATGCACAAAGCACAGTGAAGATGTTGACTGCTCCACGTACCCAGTACCTCGCCTTCTCTAAGTAAATTACACCAAGTACAAAAAGTGTTCACAGGCTACCAACCATGCTTAAAAAATCGGGTGTTGCCAGTTAAGTCATTTTTTTCAGTGTTCTATTCCTTTTGTTTCATTTACCTGAGAGAGGTTTTATTTTAATTTTTGAAACTCCATTTATTTTGTGTGTGTGTGTGTGTGTGTGTGTGTGTGTGTGTGTGTGTGTGAATCAGAGTCAGTCCCTCCTGCCAACATTTGGGTCTTGGGATTCAAACTCTGGCCATCAGACTTGGCAGCAATCACCCTTACCTACTGAGCCATCTCTACACCCCTCATAGAGATTAAAGCCTGACTTTATGCACATTGCATAGGTCTTATTATAAACGCTGTCTTATAATTCCTAGCAACTCAACCTCCCAGTTATTTTTTAGAATGAGTGACTTGTAACTTTATCTTAATGGCTACATAGTATCTGAGTGTACAGACCATTTGTAGCTCATTTTGGCCACTTGGGTAGTTTTCAGTCCCCTTCCTCAAAGCAAAGCTGCTGTGGCCCCCTTTGCACACGTGGGGCTGCCACCAGGAGTAAGACTGTGGCCTGGCGAGAGGGAATCTTCAGCAACCTCTCCTACTTATCAAAGGGATGGCCTACTCACACTGTTGGGCATGCTCTAATCCTGGCCTTCCTCTTCCTCACTGTTGGGAAGTTCTGGTCTTAGTGAGTCCTTCCCGTGAGAAACACACTGTCCGGATTGTGCTGTGTCACCGTGCTGACCACCAGGAAGGCCGAGTACACTTTGCTGTTGACGGTCTTGCATGGAAGTCCTTGGCAAGGTCCTCAGTTGCATCTTCTCTAAGGACACGTGCAAGCTAGTTATAAGCATCGAGACACTTTCCTGTTGCTACTAGTAAAACCACTTCTCAATTTGAATTAAATGTCAGTGACACACTGTGTCCAAGGACTATATGTGACAATCTGACTTTTCACATCTGATTTCAGAGATGACTATACAGTCATTCATGGTTCATCTCACAGGAAAGTGGTGAAGCTCTGCCTTGGGAGGGATTACAGACTTTGGAACCAGGGACCTGGCTTGAGAGCTCTGTTCCCCTCACACCAGGTATTCAGCCTTGAGTGAGCTATGTTCCCTCTTTGATCCTGACTCTCCAGCTCCAGGTGAATCAGGAATACCAAGTCCCCAGCAGGTTAGACACCGTGATGGACTGTCTTGCATGGCTCCTGGCTCAGGACCAGCCTGAACATCAATAAGAAAAAATAAATGCCTTGGAAAGTCCATTTCTGACTTTGCCCATGACCTGTTACCCACATGGAATCCAAGGAGAGTTTCTGTGTCGCAAAAGCATTAGCCATGTTAGGTCTGTGTAGTCCTTTGTAAGCTTTAGCAACTTTTCAATGTTTTTATTATTTTTTAAATTATTATTAATTTTTGCATTCAGAGAGGGAGGCTGTGCTAGACTGAATGAGAAAGTCCTCCCTAGCCTCGGGCATTTGAACGCTTGGCCCACATTTGGGGGAATGGGGAAGTTTAGGAGTTCAGCCTTGCTGGAGGATGTGTGTCACGGTGGGGAGGCTTTGAGATGAAAAGCCTCATGCCATTTTCTGGCTGCCATGCCTGTGACCAGCAGACATGCTTTCCTGACATGATGCACTCTTATCCCTTTGGAACTGTAAGCGCAAATACATTTTTCTGTAAGTCGCCTGCTCATGGTGTTTTACTACAGCAGTGAAAAAGTACCTAAAGCAGAGGCAGTATCCTTATTCATCTCCATCTCGATCTCGATCTCGATCTCGATCTCGATCTCCATCTCCATCTCCATCCCCATCCCCATCCCCATCTCCATCTCCATCTCCATCTCCATCTCCATCTCCATCTCCATCTCCATCTCCATCTCCATCCCCATCTCCTGAACATCCATGCAGGGCCGGCAGAGGAAGCAGCACTTCCTAATGTTAAAAGACAAGGGCACCTGGTGTAATGGTGCACACCTTTAATTTCAGCACTCAGGAGGAATGGACAGATGTATGTACCTCTGAGAATCAAGGTTAGCTTGGTTATGAAGTGAGTTCCAGGACAGCCAGGCTTCCTTCCTTCCTTCCTTCCTTCCTTCCTTCCTTCCTTCCTTCCTTCCTTCCTTCCTTCCTTCCTTCCTTCCTTCCTTCCTTCCCTCATTTTTAAATAAAAATCTAAGGGCACCTGGAGATGAAAATAAGAGCAGATTAGACATATTGAACAGCTTCAGGTTGATGGTATATGCAATCCTTCTGTACTAGCAGGAAAGTTGCTCCACTGTCTATTTGCATATTAGTCCTTTTAGGTGTTCAGACCTTATGGAACTCTATTGTATAAAAATCCAGTGGAAGGCTTGGTAGAATTAAACTTACTTTAGCTGTTCTGTTTTTAAGGGACACGAGAAAGCATTATCCCCATGTGACTTATCTGATGCCCGGACTACACTTTCATCCTTTAATAAGTTTTGATGCTTTTAAGATGCAATCTTGGGGCTGGAGAGATGACTAAGGGTTCAGAGCACTCGTTGCCCTTGCAGAGGACCTGGATTCAATCCCCAGTACTCACATGGTAGTTCATAACCATCTGTAACTCCACTCCTAGGGGATCTTATTTCCTTTTCTGACTTCTGCAGTTACCAAGCACACGTGTGGTACATATTCATACATACAGGTAAAATGCTCACACATAAAATTAAAATGAATAGATGTAATAAAAATTAAAAAATCCCACCTGTGGGAATGCTAGTGACCCATGCAGCATGTTGGTTTTGAATGTTTCTGATTGTTCTATAGATACATGCCAATGCAATAGATAGTTGATAGTTGCTATAGATACATGCCAATGCGATGAGGAATTGTCATACTGTTCATGTAACTTTCCCTCAGGAGGCTGGCATCCCAATGGGTCATCTGCCCCTGGAGGCCAGGTCACAGATGACCCTTGCTAGTGAGATAGGGCTCCTGTGTAGTCAGGTGTATTATCTGGAGAGAAGTCAGGTGACATTTGTGCTTTGTGGTGTATGTATCTATGTGACAAATGGGCCCACTTTTTAACCATGAAGATTAATCTCAGAGTTTGGATGCTCACCTCTAACTGTAGCTTTGAATCGTGGTTGGCAGATTGTCGTGAGGATGTTTTATGGCCTGAGAGTTGCTCAGTTATTTTTTGAGTCCTCTCTTGGGATTGGCACATTTCTATTATCTTAATTACACTCTAACAAATCCCTTTAAAACCTCAGGAAGTAAAGGCCCAGGGCAGAGAGGTTTGCTTAAGCCACCCTTTTGTATGCTTGGGCCTGTGGTTTGTAAGTAACAGCTTTTGTCCTGGGATTCCTGTGGACTCAGAGTGATGCCTTGTGACCTCTTCTGAGTGATCACAGGACTGAATGGGACAGTGAATGGAACTGTCACCATTTCATATTCATTATTTGTCACTTGGCAAATGGCGCCAGAGACATAGAATTGTGTTCCTTGTCATGTTCTCCAGAGGGTTTTTATTACGGAGAGCATTTAGTGCACAGTGCGCACCAGGCACATCACGGAGAGCATTTAGTGCACAGTGCGCACCAGGCACATCACGGAGAGCATTTAGTGCACAGTGCGTACCAGGCACATCACGGAGAGCATTTAGTGCACAGTGCGTACCAGGCACATCACGGAGAGCATTTAGTGCACAGTGCGTACCAGGCACATCACGGAGAGCATTTAGTGCACAGTGCGTACCAGGCACATCACGGAGAGCATTTAGTGCACAGTGCGTACCAGGCACAATTGTCCCTTTGAGGAACTTGTGGTTTGTGATTTCATCCTTTCACTTTGGGGAGACTTTTAAGAAAAGTTGGGAAATCCCACCAATTGTATAAAGGGAACCATAAGGAACTGAGTGTGTGCTGCTTCTAATCTTTGTTTGGAAACTTTAGAAAATCTTTAAGCCTAAATTTGTGAGACAGGACTTTGGGACAAAGTCTGGCTATCAAATGTGAAGTAAACAAAGCACTTTTTTCTTTCTTTTCTTTTTTTTTTTTATTAGATATTTTCTTTATTTACATTTCAAATTTTATCCCCTTTTCTCATTTCCTCTTTAACACCCCCCTATCCCATCCCCCTTCCGCTGTTCACTAACCCATCCACTCCTGCTTCCCTGTCCTAGCATTTCCCCTACACTGGGGCATTGAGCCTTTACAGGACCAAGGGCCTCTCCTTCCATTGATGTCTGACAAGGCCATCCTCTGCTACACATGCAGCTGAAGCCTTGAGTCCCTCCTTGTGTACTTTTTGGTTGGTGGTTTAGTTCCTGGGAGCTCTGGGGGTACTGGTTGGTTCATATTGTTGTTCCTCCTATGGGGCTGCAAACCCCTTAAGCTTCTTGGGTACTTTCTCTAGCTCCTCCATTGGAGACCCTATGCTCCGTCCAATGGATGGCTGTGAGCATCCACTTCTGTATTTGTCAGGCACTGGCAGAGCATCTCAGGAGACACCTATATCAGGCTCCTGTCAGCAAGCACTTGTTGGCATCCACAATAGTGTCTGGGTTTGGTAACTGTATATGGGATGGATCCCCAGGTGGGGCAGTCTCTGGATGACCTTTCCTTCAGTCTCTGCTCCACACTTTGTCTCTGTAACTCCTCCCATGGGTATTTTGATCCCTCTTCTAAGAAGGACTGAAGTATCCACACTGTGGTCTTTCTTCTTCTTGAGCTTCATGTGGTCTGTGAATTGTATCTTGGGTATTCTGAGTTTCTGGGCTAATATCCACTTATCAATGAGTGCATACCACAAAAAGCACTTTTCAAAGATTTAATACATACACGAAAGTATTCTTTTTTTTATTTTTTCTTTTATTATTATCTTTATTTACATTTCAAATGTTATACCCTTTCCTAGTTTCCCCTCCAAAAATCCCCTATCCCCTCCCCCTCCCCCTGCTTCCCAACCCACCCACTCTCATTCCTGGTCCTGGCATTCCTCTATACTGGGGCATAGAGCCTTCACAGGACCAAGGGCCTCTCCTCCCATTGAAAACAGACTAGGCCACCCTCTGCTACATATATAGCTAGAGCCACAAGTTCCACCATGTGTTTTCTTTGATTGGTGGTATAGTTCCAAGGAGCTCTGGGGGGTACTAGTTAGTTCATACTGATGTTCCTTCTATGGGGCTTCAGTCCCCTTCAGCTCCCTGGGTATTTCTATGGCTCCTTCATTGGGGACTTTGTGCTCCATCTAATGGATGACTGTGAGCATCCATTTCTGTATTTGCCAGTCACTGGGAGAGCCTTGCAGGAGACAGCTATATTACACCAAAGTATTCTACATAAAAACAGAACATTGAGACCGAAGGATGTATTTCAGTTGTTAAATTCTTTTATTATTTGTCTTTTAATGATATTTGTGTGTTTGTGTGTATCCATGTGTCTGCCACATGTGTGTGGAACCCACAGAAGCAGTCTATGAATCTCTCTGTAGTTGTAGATACAGGCAGTTGTGAGCCACCCAACACAGGTGCTCAAAACCAAACCTGGGTCTTCTGCAACAGCTCTATATGCTTGCATCCTCTGAGCTACCTCTGCAGCTCCTCAGCTGCAAAATTCTTGCTTAGCATGCAGGATGCCTTGCACTCCACCCTGAAGACCAAATAAACTGGGCTGGGTGGTGCACAGCTGTATTAGTATCTGGACGGTAGAGGTGTGGGAGGTTAAAAGTTCAGGGTCATCTTCAACTACATAGCTAGTTTGAGGGCAGTCTGAGGATGCACAAGACCCCGTCAAAGCAAGTGAATAAATGAATAAAGCATTCAGGTTGTATACGTAGGAGTGTATGATGTTGCTGCATATACTCTGCAACACTTGGACAGAGTTTGTAAAACGGTTCCTACAAGAGCATTTCTGGTGATAAAGGGGTAGCGCAAGTTTGAATACAAGTATTTTGGCTCAACAATTAGTAACCTGGTCAGTGTTTGAGTTTTTTAAAGTGTTAGTTTTTAATCCTCAAGGCTCAGTACATTGCAGAAGAAAGGGTGGAAAGAGTGTAAAAATGGTGGGAATGCTGTGGACTGCTGCCCTCTGTCTATGCTGTCTTCCCACCCGGGAACCCACAGCAGTGTGACTATCTAAAAGCCAAAGTCTCTTGCCAGACCAGCCAGTCCACATTCTTGCATGGCTGGAGGCATGAGCTCAGGAAGCCCCACCCCTAGCTGAAGAGCTATAGCCAAGTGATTGATAGCTGCTAGGGAGGAGGCTGCATGTAGCTGATGGTAGGCTGCCCGTGCCCTGACAGATGGTCCTACACCCATGGATATGCAGGCAGCACTAACTGCACTTAGTGGGATATATGTGTGTGTGTGTGTGTGTGTGTGTGTGTGTGTGTGTGTGTGTGTGTGTTTGTGTGTGTGTGTGTGTGTGTTTGTGTGTGTGTGTATATACACACATACACATATACATATATATATACATATATATACATATATATACATATATATGTATACACACACACACACACACACACACACACACACACACACACACATATATATATATATATATATATATATATATATATATATATATATGACTCCATGAAGGTAGGAGGGAGAAGGAGGAGGGCTGGATATTGCCCTGGACCAGTAGGTCATTCCTCGGTTCCCAGGAGAGAGGACCAGCGGATAAGATAAGGAAGATAGGAAAACTGGGGACAGAAGGTCTTGCACAAGCTGTGTCTTTATGCCAAGGAATATTATTAAGTCAGCATCTTATATACAGTTTGCCTGGGGAAATGGCAGAGAGTCAACAGGAAACTTTTATACAATAGGACAAAGTTAGCAGGAAGCTAATCCAGCATTGCTACACAAAGGGAACACAGGCTATCTCAAGCATGCCACAGACCAAGGACAGCAGTGGCATTAGGGTTGGCTTCTTAGTATCTGAAGTCATAGCTCTCCCAAGGCCTAGCCCTGGCTGTTACTATCTTTGCTATGGGAAGAGGTGGAGCTTCCACCCAGCCAGTGGATTAGACCTCAAGGCAGACACACGACTGCAGTCGTGGATGTATGTACTGATACTTGCACTTCTAGCTTTGATCGCAGGCTTAGCTGATCAAATTTTCAAGTGGAGGGACTTGCCCACATCCTGGTACTAAAGCCACTTACACTGAGACGTGGCAGTACTGTCACCTCACTGCTCACCATGAGCTTCATCCAGGAAACCTGCCAAGGCAAAGCTCTGTCCCTGGGCTCCTGCCCAAGAGCAGTTTCTTCTTTCAGTGACACTAGGTCCACTTAAATGACAGAACTGCCCACCCCCAAATCTGCATTTGACAACTCTACCTCCTGAACAGCTAGCTCTGTTGATAAAAGCTTCTCACAGAGCCTTGCCCTGTGTCCTGTATTACTCTCTGCTTTCACCTTCAGGACAGTCCCTCACCTGCAGCCTCTGATCCATTTCTTAGTCATTCATGAATGAAAACATAACTAACTAACTAACTAATTAACTAACTAACTAACTGAATGAATGAAGGCCATGACTAAGGGGTTGAGATTTTTATTATAAACATAAGGGAGAACATTGGCAAGTATCTGGGAGAGTCCACACTGAACCACTGAACATGACCAAGAGACTGAATTGTGCCATGTGAGGAGGGGTGGACAGGAGACCAAGAGACCAAAAGGGCTGGTAGCCAAAATGTCTGAGGTCATATAGGAGAGAATAGCTGGGGAAAGAATAGCCTAGCCCCTGGGCTGGAGAGCCAAGGGTAGGGGGTGGGGTACACCAGCCAGGATGACTCTACCAGGTCCTGGTGATGCTGAGAGAGGCTGGCTGGACGAATAGGCAGCTCAGCCATTTCTCCCAGGTTTGAGACCTAATTCTTTGTAAACCATATATGAAACGCAATGTGGGACCTCCGAGCCCTTAGTTGTTTAGCTGGAGTTGAAGACTTAGGACTGTTGGAGGTCATGACCACAGCGTGAAACCAGAGGCATTTGGTGTGTTAAAGCCACGAAGAGCAGTGTGGCTTGTGAATTTGTTGTTTAACACACTAATGATGTAGAAAGTCAAGCACATGTCTGCGTTTCCATCTCCTTTCTGTGGGCTAATTTCCTACAGTCCGGTTGCTGCCCTGCCGGGCGCTGAGGAGCAGCCCGCCCCCCTCCTCCTGTGTATCCTGTAGTTTATACATCCACCTGCTTGGCCTCTCTTGCCTCCTTTCTTTTTGGCCAACTTTTCTTGATTATCTTTAAATTCCATTGGGGTTCAAGTTAGTTCAAGGGTTAAACCTAGTCACAAATGAATGATTTTAGGAGATCTAGAGAAGGAGCCAATAAATGATTTCTCATCTCAGGGCTGAATTTTACATCTGCATTGTGAAGAGGAGAGCAGAGACCAGAGAAGGTTAGCGCCAGAGCATCTGTGTTTCCACACTGTGTGACCTTGCCTGGGTTAGTTAACTTCTCTGTGCTTTTGATGGAGATAGTAAAAATCATTACTTTATACCTTTCTTTAGTTTTAAGCCCTCCTAGCTCCTGGCTGGACTTAGCAGTGCCTGTGAGTAGACACTTGGTAAGCTTTGCTGGTGGGGATGGGTGGAGTTAACTGAGGTCTAAACTCCCTGACTTAGATATTGGGGTCATGACAGGGACACTTGATGGGGGTTGTACGGTGTTAGCAGTGTGAGACCTGGGTGTCTACCTGAAGAGGGGCCTGGAAGAGGGGCACCAAAAGGCAGGGATAGGGCATGCACTTCTCAGGAAGTCATGGGGATGATGCATCTTGCTAAGTTTAGTGTGAAAGGAAAAATACAGTGATGGTTGAGTTAGCTTGACTAGCAGTGGTATTCTGGGTCAAGCATGTACATGTATGTATACACATGTGCACACTCACATGCAATAAGTGCTGTTTCTGGACACAGCACCATTGCATCCAGGTCATTTCTAAAATAAGGACCATGATACAAACTTCCCAAGCCTCCTCCTTGCCCGGGCCCTGCACAGATCTGTAGTGATAGTGAGCAGTCATGAGAGTCTGACTCTAATCAGGAGCCAGGGTGTGTGTGACCAGGTCTGGTGGCAGTGGGCCTTGTGGTTCTGGGTCAAGCTCACTGGGGAGGTGTCTTATCATTTGTGTCTGTCATTGCTCGGTGGACATGAGGTTCAAGAATTGGTAGTAAAGTGGGAGTGGCAATTTCACTCCCGTGGACTTCACTCCCGTGGACTTCACTCCTGTGGACTTCACTCCTGTGGACTTCACTCCTGTGGACTTCACTCCTGTGGATTTCACTCCTGTGGACTTGACTCCGTGGACTTGACTCTTGTGGACTTCACTCCTGTGGATTTACCATGAACCATCTGCTTTGACCCCTTTGGGATGTAATTTAGGATTGTTTGTGTTGATTTCTAGTGGGTTTGAAGTCACATGCCTTTGGATTGGACATTTGAGTTGGCCTTTAGTTGTGTTGAGGAGATTCTGGAACTGTCGGCTGTTGTTGCACTTTGACATAACAGGGTTTGAAAGGCAAGCAAAGTGCTTAGCAGAGGCATTGGCTGTGACCGTGGGAGCCACACGGGACTAGGACTGAGGACAATGGCTGGAATTGGCAGACCAATGCAGCCCCTCTGCTTCTCCCAGGTGTGCTCATCCAAAATATTACAGACAGAAATGCCCCCAAATATATGTGACATTCCAAGTTCTTTTCATAAACAAATGTCACAGCAGTGTAGAGATGACTTTCTGCCCCCACCTGGCCTCTGCCCCTTCACGTATATCCAGGTGGCGGACCTGCCTCCTTCAATATTTTTAAAATTATTATTATTTTTTTGGTAGATGGCATGTTTTGCCAGCATATATTGTGGAACTATGTTTGTGCAGTACCCAAGGAAGCATGAAGAGAGCATCATATCCTCTAGGAACTGGAATCACAGAAGGTTGTGAGTCACCAGGTGGGTGCTGGGAATCCAATCCAGGCTCTCTGGAAGAGCAGCTAGTGCTCTTGACAGCTGAGCCATCTCTGCACCCTCGATTGGAGGTCTGACTTAGACGCTGTAGAGTGTGCTCATCACTGATCCACACTGCTGCTGCTTGGGACAGCTTTCTATTGATGGGCTAATAACTTGCTTGTTCCCCTGGAAACCCATTTCCTCAGCGTCCATTCTGAGATTCAGCTATGCCGATGTGCAGAACTAGTTCCAGTTCACTGCCATAAACTGTGCCACTGCCTGAGAGATGCCATCATTTATACATAATGTTACCTAATTGTTGCAAGACACACATTGACGTCAGGTTTTTTGAGCGTTTCAGAGCACATACTTAGACCAGCCTGAGCCAGTTTATTGTGTATTCCCAATATATAGATATTTGGAAAATAAAGTTAGGAAGTGGGGGCTCCCTGGCTGCTCTCTTCTGTATCTGCAAGTCACTGGTTTCTCAGATAGGACCTCTCATATGGCACCAGTGCATAGAACACTGTTAGCACTGTGACTTAGTGTCCTAGCTTGGGCAAGACAAGAGCAGGTCTGTCTGTCTTCTTCAGAGCCATACTGCAGGAAGTGTCGGGTGCTGAGAGGGCAGCTGGCCAGATGTGTGGAATGTTGGTAAAGGAAAATACACAATCATTTCCCTTGGAATGACTGACCAGCACACCAGGGATGTGTACCGTAGTTACAAGACACAGAGGTGCTTAAACAATGGATTCAGAAATGGGAAATCTAAAGAGGTAGGAAGTATAGTGGGCAGACAAGGACAAAAACAGAACAAAGCAAAGCACAACAAACAAACAAACAAACAAACAACAAATCAGCATGATGCATCACAAGAACCGAAACTTAACCAGCGTGCAGTGACAGCGTGGTAGACACCCTATTGGGCTCCTTATGCTTTTAAAACTCAGTAGTTCTTTATTTCTGACCTGATAGAATTGTATGGAAATCCTCTCAAAACATCTAGCATGAAAATCACTCATTTTATTTTATCTGCCTGTATCTGAGACAGCCCTGGGTGTCCTGGAGCTTGCTATGTAGACCAGGCTGGTCTCAAACCACAGAGATCCACACGTGTCTCTGCCTCTCGGTGCCAGAATTAAAAGTGAGTGAGTGCTGCTGTGCCTGGCGAAGCCATCCCCTTTAAGGGCTGTATTTAATGTTGAAGACACGGCAAAGTGCTCATCCACTCTCTTACAGTGGCTCGCCTTTCCTCGTGAAAATTGCTGTGCTATGAAGCGGTTCATGTCCTCACTGCTGTGGCAAAAGTCACCGCAGATGTGTGACCTGGTTGAGTGGGACCCACATTTTACAGGGTCTCATGAAGCCCATAGTTGTCCTTGAACTCACTATAGAGCTGAGGATGACCTTGAATTGACCCTCCTGGCTCCAGCTCATGAGTGCTGTGATTACGTGTGTGAGCTACCACAGTCGAGTTTGTGCACTGTTGGGGACGGAGCCCTGGGCTTTGTGCACACCAAGCAGGCATCTCTACTGGTCACTTTTCCCCTTTACCATGTGCTTCCATAGTGCTTTCTGGCAAGGCTTTGGTCCTTACTTCTCCACAGCCTATGACTTAGAGTGTCTTCTCCCGATAGTGTCACTTGTAATAGTAATGAGGTCTCTTCAGTGTCTGACTGGACTCAAAGGGAGAGCTCATTGCTGCCGATCTCTGTGAACACTGGGTTGTGGGAACAGTTGCTCCATGTTCTCTTGGCTATTTGCTTTCTCTATTTGGCACAAAGCTTATCTTTTACCTGGGTCATGACTAGTCTGTTCTTATTTAAATAGAGCTAATCATATGGGATAGACATCAAGCCTTTGTGATCAGTTAAAGTAAATATTTAGACCCAATATGGTGTTTGTCTCTTGGCTCTGTGAGCCAGTTCACCAATGGCTGATAGTAGCACATAAAGTTTCATTTCCAAAGATTCAGCTATCTGCTGTGCCACAGTAACCCACTTTCTGGAAGGGTCATGGTGAATTTCAGTGGACCAGTGTAGTCCATAGTTGTTGATGCGCCTTTAGGAGTGTCAAGGCGCTTACGTGCCTGCTGCTCGATTGCAGGTATCCAATGTGCGGGATGTATTAGGTCACCAGGCAGCTCTAATCTTCTGGAAACGGCCCTGAACCCCATGTATCTCTTTTCAGAAATCGTGCCCCTCTCAAAGCCGCATCCTCCTGTTGTGGGCAAGGTGACTCATCACAGCATCGAACTGTACTGGGATCTGGAAAATAAAGAGAAACGGCAAGGACCACAGGAACAATGGCTTAGGTTCTCCATTGAAGAGGAGGACCCCAAGATGCACAGCTATGGTGTCATTTACACGTAGGTGCAGACACACCTGCTCACACTTCATCTTGCTTTCCTCATGATAGAACAGTTTCCCAGTTCACCAAGAACCCTTAGGCTCCTCTGAAGTTAAGGGCTGAACCCATGGACTCTTGGTATGAGCACTAGTGGTCAACGTGGGAACGAACCCCTTATAACTGAGAGCTTCTTTGGCTCCAGAAGAATGCTAGTGGACTTGCCTATGGAAAGGCAAGGTAGCAGGATGAGGCGAGCCGTGGTCTCCATCGGGCTGTTCTCTGTGTGGATGTCAGGTGAAGCACCTGTAGTCCACACCAGCTGACCGCTCTAATCTCTTCTGACTCGGTTGACCCTTCTCAACTCCTCCCACCCAGAGTGGCCTCTAGCTCAGCCTCCAGGCCACGCTTGCCACACACCAGGGCCTTGCTTGTTAGTGTCCCTAGCATTTTCTTCTGATTTATTTGGCCACCCTTCCCAGAATATGAACCCTAGATGAAGTCCCCTCCCCTACACTCCCTACTTGTTCTAAAAGCCACAAAGCTTGCCAGCCCACCCTCCCTGCCTGCAGCCTTACCTCAGATCCTTATTTGGGTGCCCATGAGAGTTGCGCTGGGGTTCTCCCACATGGTGGCTTTTTTTTTTTTTTTGGTGTCCCCACCAATGTTTAGGCATGATGGGAGATGGCCAAGGCTTCTGACTTGTGCAGTCCTCTGACCCAGTTCCTAGACCACTGCTGGCAGGCTGCAGGCCCGCACAGAATTACGGCTTTTACACAAAGTGCCACAGAGGGGGATTCCTTGTCTACATGTTAGCGTTGCCATAACTTCCGTTGGCCGCTCAGCTAGTTGCAGAAGTTACTTCTTCCTGACAAGAAGCTAGAGAAAGTACCAAAGGAGCTGAAGGGGCCTGCAACCCTATAAGAGGAACAACAATATGAACTAACCAGAACTCCCAGAGCTCATGTCTCTATCTGCATATGTAGCAGAAGATGGCCTAGTCGGTATATGCCCCAATACAGGGGAACGCCAGGGCCAAGAAGTGAGAGTGGGTGGATAGAGGAGCAGGGCAGAGGGAGGGTAGAGGGAACTTTAGGGATAGGATTTGAAATGTAAATTAAGAAAATATCTAATAATAATAATAAAAAAACAGAAAAAAAGAAATACCAGAGAAAAGCAAGTGTGGTCTCACTTAACCTTTACTTAGGTACCACAAGGTTTAGCACAGAAGAACCCGTAGAGCTCCCCCCACCTTTCCCTGGTGCCCTGGGACACAGAAGACTGGCAATGATGTGGTCATAGAATGTTTAGTCAGCTACTTGTCTGTCCTTTCCTCTAGAGGCATTCTACCCAAGTGCTGATGTGGGGACATGGGGGACAGCCTGGATGGTGATATGTGTCTGGTCTCATGTCACACTGTCCCCTTCTCCCCTCTCCAGTGTCTTTCTTCCCTGCACCCTACTCTTTAATTGTTAGCTAAGTGATAATATCTGATGTTTGAGAAGCATTTCTTTGTATTCAAACAAAAGTAGTATTATCTGAAATATAGTTAACATATGAAAATAATTTTGGACCTTGAATCCCTGACTCAGGTTTCTATGACCAAAAACAACTCGGGGAGAAAAGGTTTATTTCAGCTCACAATTCCATACCACAGTCCTCATGGGTGGGGGACAGGGGGGAGTCAGAGCAGGAGCCTGAGGCAGGAGCTGTTGCAGAGGTCACAGAGGAGTGCTGCTTACAGGCTTGCACCCCATGCCTTGCTTAGCGGGGTTTTTTACACTCCAGGACCACCTGTCTAGGACTAGCACTGCTCACAATGGGCATGGGTTCTTCCATATCAGTCATTAATGAAGAAAATGCCCTATAGACTTTCCCACAGGTATATCTGGTCAAACATGTTCTCAACTGAGGTTCCCTCTTCCCAAAATGACTTTAGCTTACATCAAAATTGACAAAAAAAATTAGCCATCAAATGCCCAAGATTTTCTTTAATCATGTCGCATGTTCTATTATGAAGGTGATTTCCTTCTAAACATATATACATAATATAAAATGTATCGTGTGTGTGCATGTGTGTGTGCATGTGTGTGTGTATGTGTGTATGTGTGTGCTCATGTGTGCATACACATGGGGGCCAGAGGAGTGTGTTGAGTGCCCCGCTTTTTCATTCAGCCCCTATTCCAGTGAAACAAGTTCCTTCATTGACACCCAGCTTGCCCTCCGGCAATGACCACCTGTTAAACTGACTGGCCAGCAAACCCCAATTCTTCTCCTGTCTCTTGCCACCCCAGTGCTGGTGTTACAGGTGTGTGGGGCCACAGCTTGCCTGCTTTCTTTCTTTCTTTCTTTCTTTCTTTCTTTCTTTCTTTCTTTCTTTCTTTCTTTCTTTCTTTCAAGATTTATTTATTTCATGTATGTGGGTATACTGTCGCTTCTTCAGATACACCAGAAGATGGCACAGGATGCCCATTACAGATGGTTGTGAGCCATCATGTGGCTGCTGGAAATTGAACTCAGGACCTCTGGAAGAGCAGTCAGTGCTTTCTTTTTTTTTTTTTTCTTCAAATATTTTTTTAATTGGATATTTTCTTTATTTACATTTCAAATGTTTTCCCCTTCCCCGCCCCCCCAAGCTCCCTGTCCCTACCCCTTCCCCCTGCTTCTATGAGGGTGTTCCTCCAACCACCCACTCACTCCCACCTCCCCGCCGCAGTCAGTGCTCTTCACTGCTGAGCCACCTCTCCAGGATCTGAACTCAGGCCCTGATGCTCTTTTTACCCACTGAACCATCCTTCTCATCTTTAAATTATATTTTAAGTATTTTTTATGGAGGAAGAAAAAGACAGAGCCTTCTACTTGTCTGACTTGGCCAGAGCATGGGGAAGTGTCCTGGCTATGTTCTGCTGCCTTTTTCCTTCCTTCCTCCATTCTTTCTCCCTCTCCCTCTCCTCCCCTCTCTTCTCTCTCTCTCTCTTTCTTCTTCCTCTCTCCTTCTCCCTTTTCTTCTTCTTCTTCTTCTTCTTCTTCTTCTTCTTCTTCTTCTTCTTCTTCTTCTTCTTCTCCTCCTCCTCCTCCTCCTCCTCCTCCTCCTCCTCTTCCTTCTCCTCCTCCTCCTCCTCCTCTTCCTCCTCCTCCTCCTCCCCCCTCTTTCTCTGCTTCTTTCTTTCATACCAAGTGCCCAGGGTTCATCTGGAGATACCAGGCTCTAACTGATTCAGTGTCTGTGTCATTCACTTGGCCCCAGAAGCCTGGCTGTGGTCTGGCCAGAGAACAGTTTTGGATAGTGGTCTGTCATCCAGAGCTGGTGGCATCACCTGCACACCCTGGCTCCAAGGGCCTTTTGCTGAAAGGTTTTATCCCTTGGAAAATTGTGCGCACGTATCTGACCACTAGGTGGCAGGCTTGGACTGCAGCAATCTCAACCTCATTCATCTTCCACCTCATTAGGTCATTAAGGCAAATGCCTTCCTTACTAGGATGGTTGTCTAGTGCACGCTGGGCTGGTGGGACTGGGGCCTCCTCATGCCCTGGCAGTTTGGCTCTGGTCCATCAGCACTTTGTAGTCTGTATCACTGGAGTGATCTTTGGCTTGGGTTTCCCTTATAGTTCTCAGAAGTACAGTTACCTAGTTTTGTGGGTTTCCCCCTCTGCTTCCCTTCCCGAGGCCTGGGCATTCTGTTCTATTTCTGTCTGGTTCCTGTGTGTGTCTCACACCCTGAACTACCCAGAATTTGCCAGTGAGACAAGTCTCTTTGCTCTTTGTCTCTTCTTTCTACCTGAAGGTTGATTTGTTGTTGTTTATTTGTTTTTTCACTCTCATTTGTCATATCATCTCATTTGGGTCTTCTCTACATGGAAGGTGAAGGCTGCCGTACAGTCTGACTCCCTAGGGTATTGTGTAATCATGTTCCATTGTGAAGGCTGTTTCCTTTTAAAGGTGTGTGCGTGTGTGTGTGTGCGCGTGCACGTGTGCATGCCTGCATGTGTGTGCACACATGTGCATGTATACAGATATTTGTGTTGTCTGTTTCTTTGTGTAATATACATGGTGCATGTGTGTGTGTGCAGCTTGTCCACACCTGCTTGATTACCTCTTATTTCTGAGCACAAACTGTCTCTGATATAGGGACTTCCTGTCTTTTGAATATGCCTTGGCGTCCTCTCTGTGTGTTTCCTGTTCTCTGATGTCACTCTGTGCCCTTGTCCTGCCAGAGTAATACTCTGTATCAACTGTCTTGCTGTCTTACTGTTGTCCTTCCTTGCTGTGACAGTTGCCACCCTCTTGTGCTTTTTATTCATGTCATGTCATGTATTACTGAGTGCACATGACATTGCGAACACTGTCCCAAAAGCCAGAGATATGGCACTGGAGTCAGATAGGAATTCCTCATTTTGAGAAAAACACCTGCTAAATGAGACATGCAAGTAAAAATGCATAGTGTCAGGGGTACTAACAGGAAGAAAGAAAGCATGGGCAGGTTAGGGGTCTGGGTCCAGGATTAAGGGCCTGAAGCAAGTGTGGGGTACTGAAGGGGACTTTCCAGGCCAAAGCAGTGTCAAACAGGAAAGCTCATGGAGGAATGTGGAGGAGAGGCGTGAGAAGGTGGGGGGAATTGGTGAGGTTGACAAGAGGTAACCGCATGGCTATGACTTATCCAGAGAGCACTGGCTTTTACTAGAAAGAGGTTGAGGGGAGCAAGTGAAATTGTTAGTTCAGAAGAGGCAGGGTCTACATGGTCTATGAAGGCCACTGTGGCTGCCTGAGCTGAGGCTGTGGGAGGAGGGGCAGTAGGCAGCAAAGAGCATTAATCAGGCAGCTTGTGCCATAATTGAGGGGGAGACAGCAGAGCAGTGTGTGAACTGTTTGGACACAGGTTGCTTTTAATGAAAGATTTAAAGCATTTGCAAGTGGATCCAGGTTCAGGCCTGTGATCCCAGGTGCTTGGGAGGCTGAGACAGAGGGGGTCACTTGAGGCCAGGAGATGGGGACCAGCCTAGACAGAATTCCAAGGCTTCACCTCAAAAACCAAAGCAAAACACCTTAAAGTTTGCCAGTGCACTAGACCTCTCTTACCTACAGGGTATGAGTGAATGCCGTCAAGCAAGGGAGACTGTGTGTAGACTTGCATGTGCGCACGTGCTCACACCACACCATACCACACACCCACACACCCTCACAGACATGCCCACCCATACCTTAGGGGACCAACCTTACCCAACCCATAGTGAGGATGCTCACCTACAACACAGTCTACCCATTCCTAAGAATCACCTGCTCCAGTCTGAGCCATCTTTACTTTCTAGATTATAATTTTCAGCCCATGTAGTATTTCTGGACATTTATTCTGCTTGGTTTAGAGAGTTCACATTGTGGTGAGTGTATTTATGTTTCTCACGCTTGTCTGTTTTTTTAAAAATTCAAACACTTTTTTTTTAATGCAATCAGAACCATTTCTTTATTATCTTATATGGCTGTATAACTGTGTCTGTCTGTCTCCCAGCTGCCTGTGATGGCACTGGCTTCGGCTTCACTTTGGCAGGCGCAGTAGTGCTTCTGTTGGCTGGTAGCTGGCATGCAGGATGCTTCCTTTATCACTGCTGGCTGCTGTCCACTGGCTCCATCTTACCATGTGGCCTCTCTACAGAAGGGAGTTAGAACTTCTCATAATGGCTAACTCCCATTGCACCAGTGCGAAAGCTACAGGTTTCTCATCAGCCAACCTCAGCATCACCCAGCTCCCCTCCTGCCACCTTCCTCCCATTCCAGGGCACAGGGTTAGACTCTTACCTGTGTTTCTGCATTGATGGCTGGCTGGCCTTGTTGAACGTGCACCTTTGTTTGTTTGTTTATTTGTTTGAGTGAGTGAAGAGGGATGGCTTTACAAAGTAAAGATACCAGAGTGGAGCTGACTTTGCCAACAGAGGGCAGGGAACAGGGCCTGATGTTAGAGAAGGTCTCATGCTCAGATTATTTTTTGGCTCTGTTGGATTTTGGTGCCTGAAGTAACTTTGTGGTGGTTCAAGTTACTAATTTCTCCTGGAATCTCAATTTTAGATGAGCACCAAGGAGAATGGGTCTTACTTGGAGCTGGGTGATATAGCTGGACCTCACTGGGACATCTTTCCTCACATGCCTGAATCTGATTCATCCTATGTGCACTCTGCTTAAAGGCACTCGAGCCTTTCATCCTGGGGCTAGTGTCCTTTGAACCTTTCATTCTGACACATCTTGTCTGTTGTAGAAGTCAGAGAGACCTTGTAGGACACCATGCAACCCTCTCTTCTTCCACCCATCATTCCTCATGCAGGGGAATAAGCTCAGGAGGAAATCAGGCTTCAGGCTCTGGATGGGATGGGGATGGGAAGGTGAAGGCTACGGCTTCACCCTGGGTCAGGGCAGCTCTGTTCTGGAGCCACCCCTCTAATGTCACACCTTGGAGAAGAGACTGCTTTTCTAGTGGGCTCTGGAGATGAATACATGAGGTTGAGGCCCATCTTTATTCTGCAGCCGTGTGTTCAGGCAAGCTTCTATCAGCCACGATGCTGACTCCAGGCGACAGGCTCTGCAGGATGTTGAATGATTTAACTCAGTCTTGAGCTCATCCGGGGCTGCCTGACCCAACACCTTGCAAGAAATGGGCATGGGATAAGTTTGAATTGCATAGAACAGAACTTACACGTAAATATTTAGGTTGAGCACAAACATCCTTGAACAGTCAGTTTGCAAATGGTAATGTATAGCTTTGACCTCTGCAGAAGCTCTGCTGAGGACAAGAGAAATGACAGAAGACAATGGTAAGCTTGCGTGCATGGAGCCATGGGGAAGTATGTTGAAGGGAAGGAAGAATGAAGTGAAGCAGAGAGAAAAAGAACTAAAGATAGTATGTCTCCTCATCAAAGATGAAGCCTTTGAAGCACAAGCCCAAACTTAGTTAGATACAGCATTGAAGTAGACATACTTGGGATCTACTCAAAGCCCAATAAAGATGTCTGGTAGTAGAATGAAACTGAGAATCGAGTCAGATGAGGAGCTACATGTGATCCTGTCCCCTCTGAAGGCTTGTTGTCTTAGAATGTGCACCAAAGCAGAGCCATCCCCTCAGCTTCCCTCATAGCAGAGAACTGTCATCTCCCTGTACCTTCTGGATCCAGCATCCTCTGAGAGGGCAAGGGCAGGGCAGTAGGCTAGCCACTGTACTGTTTTCTGGTTCTCATTTTCTAAGCTCCTGATTATAGAATTTAGACATCATCCCCTGGAGCCATGAGCTCTTCTCTGCTAGCCTCTAGCCAGACTTTTATCATAGAAACTTTAACTCCTGTTGCTCACCAGCATTCTTAGGTGAACTTACCTATGATGTAAGATGTTAGAGTTGTTTTGTACTGCATTGCCTGGCTTCCTAGCTAAACTGATTTGTTTCTGAGCAGCAAACCATGATTAGCTTGACTTTTTAAGGCCTGTTCCCTGCAGTATTTTGCTTGCTGTAGATATAGTAGCTACTAGTTTGTTAGCCGTATCTACCTACTTGAAGGCTCTATTTGAAACTCACACGTGTGCAATAATTGTTCAAATGTGAAACTTTGTCATCTGAATGTGAATTTTATGGGTTAGCGTGATTATTTCTTTTGAAGAACATGTGTGTTGTCAGCTGTGCACCAAACACTGTGTTATGTGAAACTTTTTTTGGGGGAGTATAAACAAATGTTTATTTACTCTAGACAACAAACTAATGACACACTATGGGAACAATTTTACCAAAGAGCAACTTGGTAAACCAATGAGAATTTTTTTTTTTTTTTTCTGGGAGGATGTGAGAGAGGTTAGGCATAGGAACATGAGGTCTCAAAGGTATTGACTAATGAAAGCTGGAATCCTGAAGCTCTGAAAAACTTTTAGGCAGCTCTATAGGTCAGAGATTCTCTACTTAGGCAGCTCAGGTGGTGGGAAAGTTCCTTTTCTCTTGTATCCAGGCTGGTGGGAAAATTCCTCCCCTGGCCTTCTGAATCTTACTAGTTTCAGGAACTTGCTAAGACTTGTGAGTTGTTTGCTTTCAGAGACTCATGAGCCTTCCACATTACTTTCTGGATGGAATGTTTAATTGCTACACCACACCTGGCTAGGCCAGATGGGAAAAAGAGGTGACATGTCACAAAGGTATGGATGTGCGACCTGTCCATTTTTCTCAAGGAATTCAATAAAGCAGGATCAGATTAATACTGATTTATTCCGTTGAAACATTTATAAGTCACTTCTACCTGTTGTTACCTGCTCTTGGGAATGCTGCCTAGGTGACCTGGCATGTAGGCAAGGCAAAAGCTACCCTATATAAAACTGAAAACCTGCTGTACACATGAAAAGATTTTCTTTGTGCAACCCTTCCCCAAGCCAAAAATCTCATTTGCATTGTCAGTGGAAGGTTGTGAATATGTATAAAACATTCCACCCTCAGACACAACACCAGGCAGGCATCACTGTCCAGAGATGATATAAAACTAGGAAAGACCAAGGTGGTCAGAGGCATTTTTGTTTGTCTCCATCTGTCCAGGGGTTATGCAACAAGGCATGTGGTTGAAGGCCTAGAACCAAGGACACTGTACAAATTTCGACTGAAGGTCACCAGCCCCTCTGGAGAATACGAATACAGCCCAGTCGTCTCGGTGGCTACGACCCGTGAGTACACTCTGCTCTATGCTCACTTTTTAGAGATATGAAAGACACAAACTAGTTTAGAGGTAAAAATTGACTGCTTTCTCCTAGGCCTCACTGGAAGCAGAAAGCTGGTGGGTAGATAGATTAAGATTCAGTGGTAGAAGTAGGAACAGGAAAAGAGATGCACTTTGTTGGGGTAGGCTTCCTCTCAGTCTTGGGTGGGGACAGATCCATCTCTCACCAACTGGATGAGTCCACCCAAGGCTAGCTGGAGAGGTGCACACAGCTGGTTCTGCATTCAGCTTTGATGGGCTCCAAGAGACCTACTATCCTCTGAGTCATACACCTAAGCCAGAGTTCACATAGAGGGTAGAGAGCAGCCTGACCTTGCAGATCAGCTGACAAGGAGCGTGCCTGTGGCTAAGTGTGCTTCTCCTTGCCCAGCTGACTTCAGAGAAGCAGCTGTAGACATCTGGCCTAGGAATTTGCCATAATAGTTCCATGGTTTTAGTAGGTAATTAGACCTCTCAGAGGAAAGGGACATGCTGGTGGTGACTGTGCACTCACATGTGCATGTGTTGGTGTGTATATGTGTGGTGTGTATATGTGTGGTGTGTATATGTGTGTGTGTATGGTGTATGTATGTATGTGCATATATATATGTGTATATATATATACACATATATATATATATATATATATATATATATATATATATGAAATATGAAATATGGGGTGTGTGCATGCATGCAGGTGCATGCGTATGCTCATGCTATAGAACTCCCAAACAATGCACCTGACTCCTTCTCTGCCCGCCCTATGGGGCTGTGCTCCGTTGAGGGATTGGTGTCATCTTTGTTAGAGGCAGGCCTCTGGTTCTGCTGATAGACTGCTGTTCCCTTATTCTCTTGCTCAATGTAGACTCTCTTAAGGAGGCAGAGATGCTAAGCAGAGAATTGAGAATGCTCATATTATACAGAGCAAGCAAAAATGCTTCTGTGGGCTGATGATTTGCATTCAGTTTGAGAGTGTTTTAATGAATCACAAAAGCCTGCACTTTGTTTGAATAAAGGATGCTCAGCCTTTTCTTTTTCCCTTCCCAGGTAAAGTACATGAGACTCTTGTTTAAATGAAGCATGCAATTTTAATCAATCAGACCCTTAAAAAGAAAGAAAAACAGCTGCTACTTGTTAATTGGCAAATATCTTCTCCAATGAGTCCATTATTTATTCACTGCTTTTAATAAAGACCCAAATTCCACCAAGGAAGGTGTTATCCAGTGTCATACTCATGTGCACATCTGCAGCTAAGTGACCCCCAAGTAGAGTAAGACGGCTTCTCAAAGTCCACCCTACCCATCCCCCCAAGGGGTGCCCACTCAGTGCACTGCATCTAACTCAGATGGACACCCCTAGAGCATCCTCAATATGATGCCTGCAGTCACACCACTCAGAGGAATCCATGTATGGTCAGACTTATCAAGGCCAACGCTAGCCTGTTTCACATTCAGTCGCACATATTGAGGCCATTCTCCTGGCCAGGCCTGCAGAGTCTTGAAAAGCTCTTGGCTGGAGAAGTGGAGTATGTTGCTCACCCTGGAATTTCCTCTTTGATCTCCATGACTCCTGCCTGTGGAGGAAGTAGAAGTGGCAGGCAAAGGCCTTTCCATTCTGTCCTGTATTTGTGAAATTCTAGTTCACAGGTTTTATTTTTAAAACTATTATTATTACTATTATTATTATTACATGTGTGTGTGTGTGTGTGTGTGTGTGTGTGTGTGTGTGTGTGTGTGTGATAGCATGCATGTAGAGGTGAGGAGGTCCCTTTGTTCTCAGAATCCCATGTGAAGCTCTGAAGATGCCTAGCAGAATCAGGAATAGACACTACATTTATTTTACCTGTTCCATAACACCTAGACATCTTTGTTGGATACAGCCCTCAAGCTCATAAGTGTGAAATGAGCTTGTTTTGTTTTCCAATATCTTTGTACAACAGCATTTTCTGGTTAGGATGTACTAGGAAGCACCTTCATCAGGAGGCCTTACTGTGCAGTGAGGTGGAGTACAGTGCAGTGAGGCAGAGTGCAGTGCAGTGAGGTGGAGTGCAGTGCAGTGAGGCAGAGTGCAATGCAGTGAGGCGGAGTGCAGTGCAGTGCAGTGAGGCAGAGTGCAGTGCAGTGAGGTGGAATGCAGAGCAGCGAGGTAGAGTGCAGTGCAGTGAGGTGGAGTGCAGTGCAGTGAGGTGGCGTGCAGTGAGGTGGAATGCAGTGCAGTGCAGTGAGGTGGCGTGCAGTGCAGTGTGGTGGAGCACAGTGAAGTGAGGTGGAGATCAATACAGTGAAGTGAAGGGCAGTGAGGTGAAGGGCAGGTAGCCAGTGGAGAAATGGGGGAATGCTGCAGGTACTTCCAGATCTTGCTCTGAATATCACAAGTTCCCAATCACTGAAGCTTTTAGGCATTCACTTTTACTTGACACTTGTTGGGGAGGGCAAGGAGAGTTACATTTGTTTTAAAAACATAGTAAGAATAGAAACAAACACCAAATTAGTCAGTTACCTCAATACCTATCAAATTAAGGTCCTAGGTGAGACTTGGCCATGAGCTTTGATAGTGATACTCCTTCCTAACTGGTGACCTTGGACAGCTTAGCATCACTCAGACCTGATTTTGTTGAAATCAAATGAACTTTCAACACTGCCATGCTTGACTCTATGGGACTTGCTTTTGTGGCAGTTGAATCTTGAGAGACACAAAATGGGCTCTTTTATAGATGACAGGCTACTTATAGGCTCCTCTCCCTTTATGTAGGAAGAAGGGAGGGAGGGAGGGAGCACAGTCCACTCAGATAATTTCCTGAAGTGTAGAGAATCACACAATGGTCTATCAGTGAGTTTACTTCAATGTAGCTGGGTTCTTCAACCATGACACAGTTGACATACTGACTCTCGCTAGGTCCTGAGTGATGGCAAGCTGTCCTCTGGGTTACAGGTTGCTAAGCAGTACTCTGGGTTCTTCTCTGCAAGATACCAGTAGCATCTCCCAAGTTGTGACAACATAGGTCTTTAGACATTGTCAAATGTTCCTGAGAGTATAAAGCCATTCTAGCTCTGAGTCCCTTCAGTGGCTCTCAACCTTCCTAATGCTGGGACCCTTTAATACAGTTCCCCATGTTGTGGTGACCCCCAGCCATTAAGTTATTTTGTTGCTACTCCATAGCTATGATTTTGTTACTGTTACGAATCATCATGCAAATGTCTGATATGCAGGATATTTGATAGGCAACCCCCGTAGGGGTGGAGACTCACACAGGTTGAGAAGCACTGCTTTAGTGAAATCCATGGGCCAGGCAAGACTTTCTTTAGACAAACAGGGCTAGCCAGGTTCTTGGCCTTGAAAGCTTATCGCAATACTTTGATTTGAATAAAGACCCCCATGCCTAGCAAAGTCTAGGGGTTTTATTGATCTATCATCTATTGCTATTACTCAGATCAGGAGCTGCACCCTGAGGTCAGGCAGGCATTGCAAGTGTGGGAGGGGTGCTGTGCATGGTGGGGTGTGAGAGCATTACAGAGCCGTATAGTAGATAGCAGCGATATGTTGGGCATTTACTACCACGTCCCTCATGTAATTTTAAGTTCAACCACGCTGAGTTGAAAGGCATGGGATATGTGAGGAGTGGAACCATGCACTAGTGGCCAGGAGAGAGTGTCTTCCCCTGGCCAGCAGTGTGGAAGTTGAGCCTGGTGGTTCGCGACACCCCCCCCATCCCTCAGATGGCATCCATACCCCTGTCACTGTGTCACTGCCAGCCACCGGCCCTCTCAATTTCCCACTGATGTTTTTGTCTCCTTAGGCTCATTCCCCTCTTGGAAGACTGCCGTCTCCCTTTAAGGGTCTTCTCACCATGCCCTCCACCTCTCTGTGGGTATGAAACTCATTTGCTCTCAAAGCTCAGGGAGCTAAGGCAATTGAGATTAGCCACTGGGTGAAAGAAAGTAGTATGCTGTGGCAGTTGCTGGGGCTTCCTTGGTCACAGGAGACATTGGGAAGGAGGATCTCAATGGTAATACAAAGCAATAGATACCTTACAACTGAAGATGTCCTGGTTCTTTGGGTCAGTCTGAAGTTTCTCTTAACATGTGAGAAACAGGTCTTTTCTAGTGAAAGAAGTTGTTGAGTAGGACATGTGATCCCTACTGACAGGGACAGCTCATGCCTTTGTGGAAGTGAAGGTGAACCCAAGCCTCAGGAGGAAGCATAAGATGGAATTTCCCACCCTGCGTTTGGATGACTGCTCTCTGTCTGCTTTCTTTAGGGGAGCCCATAAGTAGCGAACTCTTTCATCGTGCTGTCAGTGTGAACGATGAAGATCTTCTGCTTCGAATTTTGGAAGGAGGGTGAGAGAGCGCAGCCAGCTTTTCTGTCTTTCTTCCAGTGCCCACTAGGTACACAGACAATACACGGCACAGCTTTATTTTGTTTTCCTCAACAAATTCTCCAGTACCTTCAAAAGCACCTCCTACATTTACCTCAGGTGCCCGCTATGCAGTAGTGAAGTCTAGTTAATAAGGAGTCCTAGAGACCCTTGTAAATGGTATGGTTTGTGATTGCTTAATGAGAACTATAAAAGGAAATTACAGGTCTGGGTGGTCCGGGCATCATGCTTTATCCCCAGAAGCAATTATTATCCTCTGATTATCTATCCCAGCATTTAGTACAGGTCATTTCAAAATGCCTGCATGTAATAACTGGTGACCCTGGGAACAAGCAAACCAGCTGCCTCAGAGACTAGAAAGTTGGTGTAGGATGCTAGAGATGAAGCACATGCTCGGGGATGGGCGAGGAAGTGCATGCATGGGGATGTGCATGGGGATGTGCATGGGGATGGGCGTGAGGATGTGTGGTTGCTGCAGGCATCATGCCTGAAGCTGCCTTCCACGTAGACATGTAATTGAGATTCTTTTGCGGCATGGTTTTGTGTACCTCAGAAGGCATTTGGTTTCTGAACTCGGGTTTGGTAAGTTGATGAGAAGGTTCTACAGGATGCCAAGCTTCCTGGCTGACAATACGAGATGTGTGTTCTTCTCCGGACAGCATCAACACATAGTCAGTAGAAATGTGGGGAGTCAGGGGAAAGCCAGGTTCCAGCCATGCCTGCTCTTAGGGTGAAATTGAGTTGGTGCCATAGAGGCTTTGCTGGGTGTGGCCATTCAATGCAAAGGCACAATTGTTTTGAGTTGAAGGCAGCTCCTGTTTCAAGTGAAATGACAATTTATTTTTATTTTTATGAAAACTTGAAACTTTAAAACTATTAGGACATGGTAAGACAAGAAAAATGTAGTAGCCCAAGAGAAACTGACATTTTGGTAAAATAAACCATTTCTGCTCCCCATAAGCTCTGCAAAGTATGGCTAACTTCAGGATCTATATCGTGACTGACAGTCTCTCTTCTGTTTCCCTTAAGCCATGTCATGGTTGACGTGCCTAACAAATTTGGCTTTACTGCTCTCATGGTTGCTGCTCAGAAAGGCTACACCAGGTATGGATGGCTCTTCCTCCCCTGAGTGAGGAGTAGGGCTTCTCCCTCTCCACAGGGCTGTAATCAGCATAGCGGCAGCTGCTTTACCCTTTCCCGGACCAGCCCACGCAATGGCTTCCATTCAGGCTCTTGTGTTGGGCTAGGCAGCTTGCAGGTGAGTTTGTATTCAGTCTCACACCACATACTGACTACATCTTAGGGAAAGTCATGATGATGATTGGGATTTGAATTTCTTTAACCAAAGGTGAGTGAGGGCCACTTTGGAAGCAGACTTCTCCCTGAGGTTGCCACTGTCTGTCCCACAGGACTGGCTAGAAGTGCTGGTATCTTACTTTACAGTCACACTTATATTTTAATTGTAACAATGCCATTTTGACAGGCAATAGAACTGTGTTTTCTAATTAAGGGTTTCTGTTTAATCCTATATTAAAAACAGTCATAAAAATGACGCAAGTGCTTTGGGCCATGTGGACAGACGGGTCTGATGAGTGACTCACGCAAGACTGGGAGCCTGTTTTTGGTGGGGATCAGTGGGCTTCCTGTTCAACAGTGTCTGAATGGGCAGTGAGGAAGGTGCCACAGGATGCCTTGAGTGTCAGAGTATTACTTCTCATTGGGTTGCCATGTTCCCAAAGCCATTAGCTCACTATGGTAACTGTGTTCCCTTCAGGCTTGTGAAGATCCTAGTTTCCAACGGCACAGATGTGAATCTGAAGAACGGAAGTGGCAAGGACAGGTAGGAGGAGGGAGGGACCTCTGAGAGCGGGCATGGTTGCTGTTGTGTTACTAGACTGTACTCAGAGGGATTTTTGCCTTATGCAGTTTCTCCAGTTTACCGGGAAAGTCCCAGGAGGTGAGTGGGCTCCCTGGGAAGATGGGGTGACGAAGGATGACTTGTTCATCTGTGGTTTTGTTCATCAGGTAAACCTGCCCAGCCTTCTCCATCTCAGTAACCCATAGCTGTTGCAATGGCACCACTAGCCCTGGGCCAGGGCCTCTTGCTACATCTTAGACTTCCTCTACTGCCCAAGGGCCAGGCATTTGTAAAGCAGTGCCTTGTTTTGGTTTCCACCACAAGTTGGGGGGATTACAGGAAGAGGCAGAAGAAGAGCTAGCTACTCATGGACAGATGAAGGGGCATTTTGAAATACTTCAGTACCAGCTGTTGTAGCAATTAGATTGAACTATTTCAGCAGAGTCAACGTTTATTTGGTGATGACTACATGCTAGGCGCCATGTTTAGCGCATGGCTCAAACAGGGTGACACACAGTGCCTTTCATAAGGTACATGGAGCACAAAGGATTGGGCACTGCCCGCATAGACTCTGATCATATGCCATATTTTGCATGTGCACGTATGTGGGTGCACATTTGTATGGATGTGAGTGTAAAAGCACACAAAAGCCTGAGTTAACTTAAGATGTCACAGGAGACATCCACCTTGCTTTTTTTTTCAATTTTGTATTAGATATTTTCTTCATTTGCATTTCAAGTGCTATCCTGAAAGTCCCCTATACCCTTTGCCCTCTCCCCCGCTGCTCCCCTACCCACCCACTCCCACTTCTTGGCCCTGGCAATCCCCTGTACTGGGGCATATAAAGTTTGCAAGACCAAGGGGCCTCTCTTCCCAATGATGGCCGACTAGGCCATATTCTAATACATATGCAGCTAGAGACATGAGCTCTTGGGGTACTGGTTAGTTCATATTGTTGTTCCACCTATAGGGTTGGAGACCCCTTCAGCTCCTTGGGTACTTTCTCTAGTTCCTCCATTGGGAACCCTGTGTTCCATCCAATAGCTGACTGTGAGCATCCACTTCTGTGTTTGCCAGGCACTGCATAGCCTCATAAGAGATAGTTATATCAGGGTCCCTTCAGCAAACTCTTACTGTCCTATGCAATAGTGTCTGAGTTTGGTGACTGATTATGGGATGGATCCCTGGCTGCAGCAGTCTCTGGTTGGTCCATCCTTTTGTCTCAGTTCCACACTTGATCTCTGTAACTCCTTCCATGTGTGTTTTGTTCCTAATTCTAAGAAGGGGTGAAGTGTCCACACTTTGGTCTTCATTCTTCTTGAGTTTCATGTGTTTTGCAAATTGTATTTTGAGTATTCTAAGTTTCTGGGCTAATATCTACTTATCAGTGAGTACATGTTATGTGAGTTCTTTTGTGATTGGGTTACCTCACTCAGGATGATACCCTCCAGATCCATCCATTTGCCTAGGAATTTCATAAACTCATTGTTTTTAATAGCTGAATAGTACTCCATTGTGTAAATGTACCACATTTTCTGTATCCATTCCTCTGTTGAGGGACATCTGGGTTCTTTCCAGCTTCTGGCTATTATACATAAGGCTGCTATGAACGTAGTTTGAGACAAGCGTTCTCATTGGCTGCAGGCTTGCTGATTCAGCTGGGATGGCCTGTTGGGCTGCCTTTCAGGGAGCCTTTGTCTCTACCTCCACCAATAGTGATGAATAGGTACCTGCAGTCATACATGGCTTTCTACATGCGTGTCAGAGATCTGAACTCAGGCTCTTCAGCTTGCACAGAAAACACTTTCCTCACCAAGCCATCTCCATAACTGAAAATGTGGCTTTCTCCAGCCAGAAAGCTTCTCTGCTCCATTCCAGTGCAGTGGAAGATGACATTTAGACAATAATTTAAAAATTATTTTCTGAATGAGTCTTAAACCAATTTGGGACTAAGTGATCAATTGGGTCAAGATCTTGGGAAGAATAATGCCAGTTTACAAAAGAAAAATGTAAGGAAAATAGAAAACAGGCAAGAATCAAAAGAGCTGGGAACTGATTAATGAGAATATTTTCATATTGCAAAAATATAAGAGTCACCTCTTAATGATAAACCAATGTCCTGTACATCAAAGAAAAGAGAAATAAAATTGGACATTGGAAAGGGAAAGAACGACTATAGCAAGTATTTGAAAATGAAAAGAAAATGGTGCTTAATGTCCCATAATAGATTGGATAATTGTGTTGGAATGGATGCTTTTTAGAGAAACTTAAAGTCACTAGAATCAACCCAAGAAGTGGAAAATCTAAATGAACACTATCTGTGTAAAAAATGAGAAAATGCATTCATTCATGCGCTCACTCCATGGATGTTCTTGTGTTCTTGTGTGGCTGTCTGACTGTGAGCTTCATATCGTATGTGTCAGTGCTAAGCTTGGAGTTTCTACAGCAAAGACAGGCTGGAAAGCTGCATAGAACATCAAAATTGTTGTTAACATACGAGAAGGGCTGGGTGCAGCTCAGTGTTTGCATAGATGTGCAAATCCCTGGGTTCAATCCCCACTACTGGAAAGAAATGGCGGCAGGTTCTTTGCATATTTGTAGGTACTTGTATTTATAACCCCCTTTCTCCCAGTCATAAAGGTAATTAGGAAGTTAAGGAAATTCCCATTAGATGGTTTCCTAACAAAATATCCTTCCTTAGTAGATTGAAGGTGAAGGGAGAATTTGGTGCAATTTGACACCTTGTTAGGTAGACTCAAGCATAGGTGTCTGTCAGCAGAAGGACATATGGAGAAGAGTCTCCCAGGGGAGAGCTATTAAAGCACAAAGAAGTGACACCTTCCAAGGAATGGATGCAGCTAGGCGCCATCGGATTGAGTGAAATAAGCCAGGTTCTGACAAAGGTTGCATGGTCTTTCATATCTGTGGATTCTCGGGTTAATACAGATACATACAGTCATTTATGCATAAGTTACATGAAGGCAGAAACAGGACAAAGCAGGGAAGAAGGGGGGCAGTGAAGAGGGTGGAGGGCATGCGCTGGAGTATGTGGTGCACATTCAGGGTCTGCTTGAGGGAATTTGTCCTTAAGAAACCCAATGGCTATGCAAGTGCTGGATAGCTTTATGTCAACCTGACACAAGCTAAAGCCATCTGAGAGGAGGAAGCCTCAATTAAAAACTTGCCTCCATAAGACTAGACTGCAGGCAAGCCTGTAGGACATTTTCTTACTTATTGATTGATGTGGGAGGGCCCAGCCCATTGTGGGTGGGACTGTCCCTGAGCTGCTGGTTTTTGGTTCTACAAGAAAGCAGGCTTAGCAAGCCACAAGGAACAAGCTACCAAGCAGCACCCCTCTATGGCCTCTGTCCAGCTTCTGCCTCCAGGTTCCTGACCTGCTTGAGTGTCCTGCTTGAGTGTTCTGCCTTCTGGCTTCCTTCAGTGAGGAACTAGTGCAGAGGTGTAAGCCAGATAAACCCTCTCCTCCCCTGCTTATTTTGTGGTCATGGTGTTTTTGTCACAGCAGTAGAGGCCCTAACTAAGACAATGCATCATTTCAAAAAGTATTTTCTGGCTAGAGAGGTGGCCCAGTGAGTAAAGAGCTCAACTCTTAGCACCTTGTAAAATGCCAGCATGGGTGTGTGCACCTCTGATCCCAGGACGGTGGTGGGGGCATGTGGAGGCAGGCAGATGACTAGGGATTATTGGCTGCTGGCCTAGCTCCAGGTTCAGCGGGACATCCCTTCTCAAGGGAGTGAGGCAGACAGTGCTAGGGCAGCACTCCCGAGCATATACTACACACAGACTCACCTCTGGGCAGTGCCTGGCACAGAAAGAGCAGGAAGTGACAACACTTGCTATTTTCTTTCTTTCTTTCTTTCTTTCTTTCTTTCTTTCTTTCTTTCTTTCTTTCTTTCTTTCTTTCTTTCTTTCTTCCTTCCTTCCTTCCTTCCTTCCTTCCTTCCTTCCCTTTCTTTCTTTCCTTTCTTTCTTTCTTTCCTTTCTTTCTTTCTTTTTGTGAGAGGGCGAGTGGGTTGGTCTCAGTGCATTGCCCAAGCTGATCTGGGACTCACACTCCTTCTAGCCTAGCCTCTGGAGGAGCTGATCTGGGACTCACACTCCTTCTACCCTAGCCTCTGGAGGAGCTGATCTGGGACTCACACTCCTTCTAGCCTCTGGAGGAGCTGATCTGGAACTCACACTCCTTCTAGCCTAGCCTCTGGAGGAGCTGATCTGGGACTCACACTCCTTCTAGCCTAGCCTCTGGAGATGCTGATCTGGGACTCACACTCCTTCTAGCCTAGCCTCTGGAGGAGCTGATCTGGGACTCNCAGCGTTAACTAGACAGTGTACAAGAGGCAGCGTTAACTAGACAGTGTACAAGAGCCAGCGTTAACTAGACAGTGTACAAGAGGCAGCGTTAACTAGACAGTGTACAAGAGCCAGCGTTAACTAGACAGTGTACAAGAGGCAGCGTTAACTAGACAGTGTACAAGAGGCAGCGTTAACTAGACAGTGTACAAGAGGCAGCGTTAACTAGACAGTGTACAAGAGCCAGCGTTAACTAGACAGTGTACAAGAGGCAGCGTTAACTAGACAGTGTACAAGAGGCAGCGTTAACTAGTTCACGTGAAGGGCAGTTAGTCTTGTTGCATAAAATACCACCTATATATTTGGAAATGAAGATGGTGAAAGTGGAGAAAAATGGACATGTCCAGACAGAGTCACTAGAGGTATGACACAATGCACAAAGTTTGGGAATATACATGGGCTAAGCGCTGATGGCTGGCGTCCTGCTCAGTGGTGAAGTGTTTGCCGTGTGTCAGTGAAAAGCTGAACATCTATTTCTCCCATTTTACGTGAGGAAAAACACGGGGTGGTGGTGGTGGTGGTGGTGGTGGCAGGATCTGGGAGGGGAAGGAGAGGGCAATGAGTTTGTGCTAATACAAAGCTCCAATAGGCCATGGCCGCTTACAGGGATTCCATTCTAGGCCCAAGAAGTGGCCAGAAGTGCAATTAAGACTTTGCAATCAGGGCATCTTAGGGTGATGGAGGATTTGAGTAGTCCCAGTATCCTTGTGTGGCCACTTAGGGACTGCTCTCTCTTACTGAGATGATCTTCTAAACATTTAGAAATGATGGAAGAATAACACGGAGGGTGTCTGTCCATGCTCTACCCAGCCCTAGCAGGTGCACACATTTATCCTATTGTGCACCCCTCCCCCACGTACCCCCGTGTGCTGCACAGTCGACGTCAGTGTGCACTCCTGGAGGCAAGGTCATCATCGTGGCCTCCCCGTTCTCTGGTGTTACTGGCACTCAGTCTCCCGCTTATCCTTCCAATGTCACTTTGTGGTGGGGGCTGGACAGGTCCTTGATGCAGTCTATGCTCCTACATTGTGCCGGGTGCTTCTGCCTCTCAGGCATCCTTTTCTTTGTTGAGGACCTGTCCTTCTTCGTCCCTGCCCCGTCTCCTCCTCTCTCCCTCCACTCTATGCTTTCCTCCATTCTCCCTTCAGTCTCTCTTCCATTCTCCTTCCCTCCCCCTCCTCCTAGCAGCAACGTCTGAGTGAACTCCCAGCATGCTGTGCTCTGGGTTTCTCTCTCTTTCCTTCCCCAGGAGTAGGGTAGCATCTGGCTTGCTCACCTAACCCTGCATTTCCAGTAAACATGTTTACATGGTAAGGCTGTAAGGGTTTGGCTATTATAGGGTACCATCTTTAGAAACCTTGAGAACTTGTGTTGTTTCTCTGGCTCTGCCGTGGAGGTCTACACAGGTGGCAATTCCAGGCTGGATTCTGGTGGTGGCGGGGATAGTGAGATCTCTGTAAAGTTTTATTTTTCTCATGGCAATTGGAAAATAATCTATAGGATAATAAATTCATATGCTGTGGCTACATCAGTTCCCACTAACATCTTAAAACTACCCAGGTGTGGTCCCTGCCCATCCCAGTTAACCAATTACGAGGTGCACAAAAGAAGTGTATGGTTCCATATTGATTGACAGTCTACAAGGAGGAACTTCCCAGCAGCTGGGATGGACCAACCAGCCTTTGCTCTCGAAAGGAGAGTGGTAACAATTGAGCAATCTTGTTTTAGAGCAGGGAATTGGTTTAATAATGAATGCTGACAGCCTGACTCTGTTTTGTATATAATCTAGATTTTGTAGATATTTTAAAATCCAATAATTTATACTCACTTATAGCCAATATTCATTCTCAAAGCACCTTTATATTTTGTGTGTGTTTGTATGTGCACATATATGTTTCTATCAATGCACATGTGCTGTGGTTCTCACGTGGGGGTCAGAGGACAGCTTGCAGAAGTCTGTTTTCTCCTTTCACAACGTGGCCTCTGGGGTTGAACTCAGGTCATAATATTTTCCCTGCTGGGCCATCTTGCCAGCCCAGTACTTATTTTTCAAGATTAAAACATTATCCACACACCATAAAATGCACTGCTTTAAAATACATTCACACAGTTGCTCGCCCATTTCCACCATGGGGGCCAGTTTCATATATTTCTCTAGAAATATACAGAATATATTTCCTCTCCCTTCTTAGCCCTGGACAGCTAACAGCCTACTGCTGTAGCTTCCTCATTAGCCTCTCCCAGATGATTCATGTAAATGGATCATGTGCTATGACTCTTTATGCCTGGTATCTTTTATTGTTTTAAGATTTTTCACACTACAGACTTGACTTCCCTTTCATGGCTGACCTGACATTTCATTGCATGGATTTGACATTTTATCTATCAGTTGATGGGCATGTGTACATTTTATGTGAATAAAGTTTTTTTTTCCACTTAGATGACAAGTTTTTGGTTTACTGTGGGTGGATGGAATTCGGACCCAAGGTCAGCGGTGGGGCCTACAGTGGAGACTGCTTCTTCTGTATGTTGCAGTCTCATGCTTGCATGCTACTCGGGGCACCTGGATGTTGTCAAATACCTCCGGAAACACGGAGCTTCTTGGGATGCTCGAGACCTCGGAGGCTGCACGGCTCTGCACTGGGCTGCAGATGGAGGCCATTGCTCTGTGATTGACTGGATGCTAAAGGACGGTTGTGAGGTATGCCTTTCTTGCTTCCTGGTTAACCACACCACACTAGTCAGAACTTGAAACCATCTTCTGGGATCTGGAGGCAGGCAGACGGGCAGGCAGGCAGGCAGGCAGGCAGGCAGGCCTGGTCACTTGCTCTGAAGAAAGCCAGACAGGAGTCTCCAGCTCAGGAGCTTGAAAGGTCTTGGAGAATCCCTGGGGAACTATGGTGATAGCCAGGCTTCATCTCATCTTGGAAGCAAAGAAAGTGAGTGGAGCTCAGAGCTGACCCCATGTGTCTGGGCTGTTGCTCTGTACCTCCAGTCATTGCTGGTGTCTGCTAAGTTGGTTGCTGAAGCCTTCCTAAGTATCTGCTACATGCAGGGGAGGCAGAGATGTGCACAGGTCTAGTAGCTTTCAAAGTTAGGTTGTTTTTATTCATGGGCTCTCTCTCTGTCTTTTTCTGTCTGTCTTTCTCTCCCTGCACACATGTGTGATGTATACATGTTTATATGGATGTGCACACAGATGTGTGGAGACCAGCGGTTGTTGTGTTGAGTGTGATTACAGGTGGTAAGCCCTAGAAAGTTGAATCAATGGCCTCGAATTATAAGCCCTGGAAAGTCTCATTTCCCAGAAGATGTCAGTAGATTTGTCTAGTCCACCTCAGGTGTGAGTGAGGGAAAGCAGGCCTCCTGCCCGGGCTCTCACTGGCTCCTGCCATTGTAACCAAAAAGCCAATTTTACCCCAAAGGAAAAATCCCAGGAAGTAAGAGAATTCCAAGTGCCACATCCCTTGTTTCTTTATGCCTGAGAGACATTTGCAAGAAGTCAGAAGGCTGGTCTCAGTGAGAGCTCTATGTGGCAGAGTGGCCACAATGCCCCTGTATACTTTACTTGAGGCTGTAGTGATAACAAGCTGAGGGGTTCTGGGAAAGCAAAGAGGTTCTTAGGTAAGCAGGTTCTCTGATATAAACATTTAAGTTCTGGAATTTTGAAGTGTGGGTGTTCTGGGCTTCAGGTATACAATCCTGTTACCTTCAGCTAACCAACCATTTGGGTTTAATCCCACCTTCTACTGTAGCCCAGGAGGCATGTATAGAGGACAGACCTGCATGCATGAGTCCTCTGGAGACAGCCATGAATACAGCTGGCTAGTGGGAACAGATGACAGCAGCCCAGTCTCCATGCTGCTGCAGATTGCTGACTTGGCATTTTGGAAGATGATGGGAAAGATTGAGAACCAGGCAGAACTAGCCCCCTCTTCCAAGGCGTAAGGATTTCATCCTGAGGGGAACATGAATCATTAACTGTTAACAGGGAGCCTTTTGTATAGTTGGTGGGCTAGGTGACCCCTGAGGTGGGACTGGCCATTTCTAAATGAGGAATAGAAACTCATGCCCACACCTCACCCCCAGGTCGAGATAGGAAATGTGTGAAGGTGCTTTGGAGACTCTCTTGTTAAGGCAGGTGGTTATTTTATTGTTATTCAAACGCTGCTCATAGTTGGCCATTTCTGAGAAGGAGCAATGGGATAGAGAGGATCCATCAGTCTCATACATCTGAACATAGAGAGCACCCCAGGCTCCCGTCAGTACCTTGTTGGTTATTCCTTCTGATTCTCATGGTGGCCATGGATGATCGTCGTTGCGTCTTTGAGGAATTCATTCTCTCTCTCTCTCTCTCTCTCTCTCTCTCTCTCTCTCTCTCTCTCGGAATGTGCATACCCCCACACTCCACACTCTCTCATATCCATCCTTACTCTTCTTGGTTTGGTTAGGGATACCCTAGAATTTGGTGCCAGTTATGTCTTTTTATTCCACACTTTTTCTTTTGGAAGAAGAAATTGAAAGAGTTGGTTATAAACCAGGTTTTGGGCATTGGCTATCTGACAACTGGGCACACTATGTTTTGGAGATAATACTGGGCATGAATGCCCTTAGTCAGTTTGTGTTGGCTCTGGCCTCCCTGCCTGAGATGCAAATCTTGTGAAGTATAAAGGCATATACTCTTGTCATCATGACCTTGCTCCAGGCAAGATTTAAAGCACTGTGAAAGATACAGCAAATGAAGAAAAGTACTAGGACTGAGCCAGGTGTGGTGGCTCATGCCTTCAATCCCAGCCGTAGAAAGGCAGGTAGATTTCTGTGACTTTGAGGCTGCCTGCTCTGCACAGCAAAGCCCCATCTCAAATTAAGGAAAAGAAAAGAAAAAGAAAAGAATGAAAAGAAAGTAAACATTTAAAATTATAGTCAGAGACTTGAGAGATGTCTCAGAGGTTAAGAACATTTGGCTGCTTTTCCAGAGGACATGGGTTTGATTCCTAGCACCCACATGGTGGCTAACAACCGTCTGTAACTCAGCTCCAGGGGTTTTGATGCCCTCTCCTGGCCACTGTGGACACTGCATGCACATGGCGCACATGTACAAAATCAAAGTAAATCTTTAGAAGAGTTTAAACACTACAGCTAAGGAGAGCAGGGGAGAGCAGGGCCAGCACGAGGAGGTGTTGGTCCCTTCCCGTCCCTCCTCATCCCATTTTTAGCATTTCCATTTAGCAGATGAGTATGGCAGAAAGCAGTGGGATCTCTCAGGGGACCTCCTGGGAGACTCAGCAACCCCAGCCCCGAACACAGACATGAATTCAGCTAGCTCACCACAGGTCTAGGAAATGAGGGAGTCTAGGAAGTGCACACCTCTCTATGTCTGTCCAGCAGTGACACAGGAAAGTGGTTGGACTGAGATAGGTGTCTCTTTGGCAACATAGGTAGATGTTATAGACACTGGTTCAGGATGGACGCCACTCATGAGAGTCTCCGCTGTGACAGGAAGCCAGAAGGTGGCTTCACTCCTCATCGAGGCTGGGGCTGATGTGAACATCAAGGACAAAGATGGAAAAACGCCTCTCATGGTACACCGTTCTCCCTGGCTCTCAGTTTTTGTTACCACTACACGTGGCTTGAGAGTTGAGCAGCTTGTATCTGAGCCCTGGGTTTGCTTATGTAGTATGTCCTAGTTATTAATAAGTGGGGGAGGTCATTACAGCCCCTATATGTTTGAAATGGGGTGTGTCATGTTGCCCATGCTGGCCTTGAACTCGTTGGAGGGGAACAAGGCTAGAGGAGAGTGTTTCTCACATCAGCTCTTCTGTTTCCAGGTCGCTGTCTTAAATAATCACGAACAGTTAGTTCAGCTACTTCTTGATAAAGGAGCAGATGCAACTGTGAAAAATGAGGTAATATTCACTGGGGTCCTTGAAGAAGAAAGTGTGTGTGAGAACTGCACGCTCTGATCTGTGACCAAATTAAGGAAGTTGTGTTTCCTTCCAGTTTGGCAAAGGCGTCCTAGAAATGGCCAGAGTTTTTGACAGACAGGTGAGGCCTTCCCTCCTGCCTATCCAAACTGATTTTGTAGTTCTTTCAGACTCACAGGCCTGCCAGAACCCTGAAGGACATCTACCTGTTTGTTGCAATTTTTTCTAGAATGTACTTTCCTTACTGGAAGAAAAGAAAAAAAAGATGCCAAGGAAGTCCTCTGTCCACTGAGCAGAGTGCTACCCATCTGAGAGACCGACCTGAGAACAGCGAACTGTGACCTCCGGGCTGAACACGTGACGCGCAGCATCTCTGAGGACTCCATGTTTATTTATTTAGTTGAAGATTCACAGTGGCTTTTATGTAATGGGCAACTCTTCCCACATTGAAATACATCTTTTTACCTAAGCACGTTCATATGTGGTCTCATCACTGGGCCTCCATAGAACAGGAATGTTTTCTTGCCCTGTGCCTTTTGCAGTTAAGACACAAAACCAAATACTTACGCAGTGGTGTTACATAAACAAGAGCCCATGGGTTCCCACCCCTGTCTCCCCCTTCCCCTTAGCTGTCCTCGAGATGCTCCAGGCCCCCTGGCACCTTCTACTCATGTGTTTCTTATTATCTCTCCCACCCCACTGCAGGCCAGGCTGCTGTTGCCTCCTGTGGCGGGGCTCCTCCTAAGTACCCAGGAGTTTCCTCTGAGGCTCTTGGCCTCACATCAAAGCCTAGAATACCTATCTGTAGACTGGTGCTGTTCTGTTTGCAGTGTTTGGTTGAAGGACAGTGGTGGGAGGGCAGGTCCATCAGTTCATGTGTTTGCGCATGCTCACCTCTGTGGTGAAAGGACCCAGCCCCTGGACAGCCTCACCATTGATTAGTGTATTACATTGAGAGCAGATAAGATTTTTGAGGTAAATCGTATAGGTTGTAGACAAAGAGGAATTAACCACCACCAAGACTGTCAGTTAAGAGCCCAAAAATAGAAATGTGGGAAGTTTTAGCTGGACCAAGCTCAAACATTAGCAGAAACATGTGCATCTTGTGTCTCCAGGATAAACTGGTTCATTTAGCCTTCTAATAAAGCAGCTAGAAAAACCCGCACAGGAGTGGACTCTTATTTAAAAACAAACAAACAAAAAACCTCCACAAAAACCAAACTAGGGAAGGCCCATGAAAAAGTAACCAAGGTTCAGCACTGACTCAGATGTGGTCAGTTTCCAGCTCTGCCCTGCAGGCTTCACAAAACACACACCGGGGGACTTGAACTGTGGCTGTATCTCATCCTGTCTGTGGAGGTCGAGTGGGCATGTCACCTTTTCTATAGGGGCTAACCCTCTCGTGCTTTGCTCGTGATCAGCATCCACCTCACCATCTTCTCTGGGCCTGGTGCAGATGGTACCCACCAGCCCCTGTATGCAAGGAGGGTCCCTCAGATCCTGCTTATTAGCATAAAGCTTGGTAACACTGTCCACTGTCTTGGGTCTGCAAGCTCAAAGGCTACATCTATTTCCTGTCCTGTTTGTCTAATGATTAGAAGACACTTTATAGCCTGTTCATTCTCCCCCTACCCCGCAGTAACTCATGCTTCTGTTTTTCGAACTCATTAAATTGCGTGCTTTATTTTTTACAAATTTATTTTTTTATGCAAGTTTTTTTGTTTGTTTTCCTTTTATAGATATTGAGATCACTTATTATTACTCTTTCATTTAGTAATTTGTGTATTTGAGCCTCTGAATTCCCTCCCTTCCCTGCCCCAGGGACTGCTTTTGTTCTAGTATCATAAGGGTGTTTTACTGAACCTTTGCGTTCACAGACGCAGTGGGGTCACCTGCTAACCACCTTTGTGGGATCCCTTCAGACCTTCTGAACTGGATATCAGAGACAGGATGGATTTGAATAAGGATAACAGGTAAATGCTTCTAATTCTGGGAGGTTAATAAACAGCCCATAGTATATACATCATTTCTAGAGTTATATTTGCTGTTCTCTAGGTGGCTGGAGAGTTGCTATATCTCTAGGGCACACATTTTTTTCCTTGTTCCGGTCAACCCTGCTCACTCCTCTTGACCCTGCTTGCTCCGATCAGCTTCGCTTGCTCCCGTTGGCCCCGCTCGCTTTGGCAGTCCCTGTTCGGCCCTACTCGCTCCAGGCCCGCTCACTCCGGCCGTTCCCGCTCGCTCCAGCCGTCCCCCGTTCAGCTTCACTCGCTCCGGCCATCCCCATTCTGCTCTGCTCGCTCTGGCCAGCTCTGCTCGCTCCGGCCAGCCCCGCTCGCTCCGGACAGCCCTGCTTGCTCCGGTTGGTCTCTCCGGTCCAAGGATTCGTCTATTATTATTCTTCATAAGTACGCTGTAGCTGACTTCAGACGCACCAGAGGAGGGCGTCAGATCTCACTACGGGTTGCTGCAAGCCACCATGTGGTTGCTGGGATTTGAACTCATCACCTTTGGAAGAGCAGTCGGTGCTCTTACCCGGTGAGCCATCTCACCAGCCCTTGTTTTGTTTTTTGAGGCAGGGTTTCTCTGTATAGCTCTGGCTGTCCTGGAACTCACTTTGTAGACCAGGCTGGCCTCAAACTCAGAAATCCGCCTGCCTCTGCCTCCCGAGTGCTGGGATTAAAGGCATGTGCCACCACGCCCGGCGGGGCGCACATTTTTTAATATTATCATTCTTTGATCCTGAGAGGCAGTAGGGCAGAGGTCAGATTCTGTGCATTTGGAATACCTGTTTGCTGTGTGTCAATTCAATTTGTCAGTCACCCAGTGACATCAAAAAACCTACATGCTCTGTTTTAGGTTAAGTGGTAAGTACAAAGATTTCTTTTCTTTTTCTTTTTTCTTTTTTGCTGTAATTTTGAATACACACACACACACACACACACACACACACACACACACACACACACACATATATATATATATATATATATATATATATATTTCTTTTTTCCCTGCAGTTTAATGAAGTTGGATGCTAAACTGTAAAATGTGTAAGTATTACATTTAGATTTTCTTTGCTGTGAATCTGATAGTGTTATGATTGATTACTTTTTGAACTTTTATATAAATGATATGAATTTTAGAATTATTCTGATAGGTTATGAATTCACATTGTTCAAAATGGCATCAGATTCCCCCACTGTCTCACTAGTGCTGTGTACTGACCGGCTTTCTTCCCGCTCCATTCCCAGGACTGACAGCACACATCCCTTGGCCTCTCAACACTTCTCTTCAGTTGCCTGTGCAATACTCCAAGATGCCTTTATTCTTGTAAGTGAATGAACACAAGACTTTCCCCTTAATTTTGTATCAGTAACATTCTGGGTAACACACCCAAACTTTATCTGTTTACTGTTTATTGGATATAATACTCTTAACAATGACATTTTCTACTGAACTCGGAGGCTGTGTTTACCTGTAGATCCTCCTTATGAGAAATGCGTACAAAAATAACAGCATGTAACATACAAACATGAAAACATAAGCTAACCAAAGTGCTTTTGGTGGACAAAGCCCTGCAGAATGGCTGTGCCGGTTGACTGAGATGTAATATTAGTCAGAACAGAGCTAAGCAGTCTGTGGCCAGTTCCTGTTGCGTTGTTTGTTGCCACAAATATTCAGATGACTGGCTATCCCAACCACTACCAAGTTGCCCTGATGGGAGGACAGTTAATTGTGTTTCTAATCTCATGAGATTTGTGTGCTCTCTGACCACTGCCTTATGAAGTACCAGGACACAGTCCAGTGAACATAAACCATTATCTGATCTGTTTATAAAGAAAGACACATGACATTGGCTCTATCTCGATTTCAATGTGCTAAATTAAGGGCTAAAATGTTATTTTCTTGGAGAATTTCAAATAGTGCAGAACATGATGTATGGTATATAAAGGTAGGCAGGTGGTGGGGCTTTCAACTTGCAGGGGCCAAATCATTTCCCAGGTTGAAAATGATTCCTAAGTGTTAGGCCCCCTGGCGATCTCTGTCTATACTGAGCATCCTAACAATTCCATACTCAACATTTTCCCTTCCTAGTTTCTCTTATATGAGAAAAGTTTGCAGTGGTCTGATAATAAACTTATTACTACTCCTAATGTAAGTAAGTGTGTGTGTGTGTGTGTGTGTGTGAATGAAAGTGTTTATGTTTATATGTATGTTCTCCACAAAAGGCATGGAGATGGTACATTCATATGTATGCCCATGTCTCCTGCAAGGAATCCCCCCTGCCCAGTGGATCTGAGCATGGGACTCACAGATCCCAGAGCATTACTTAACTCATCAGAGTTTCAAAGCAATAGGTGCCATTGGGAAATTCAGGTTACATCAAAAGCATTTTGTAATTAGTGCTAACTTGATTTTCTACGGCCATCTCCACCTTGTAATTAGAACAAGGCAGTAGGAAGGAGGTCACTGTGGTTGATCTGCTGTGGGATAGATTCAGGGTGTGAGTGTGTTGGAGGATGCTCTATGCTGTGGTCCTGGTGAAGGTTGGACTGTACTGTTTAGGTGAACCTGGAAGGTTAGCAGTTACCACATTGGCTTGAAGTAGTAACAAAGGTAGAGATTTGGCTGTCTTGGACGACAGAGGTATGGCATGGGGTCTGGTCAGAGTAAGGCACTTGTGATTAACAGCAGAGGAAGGAAAATCGGTACCTGTGTTTTTCTGTTCTTGGTGTAATGGAGCCACTGCCGAGTTGTGTAAAGGAACTAGGAGTGTAGAGGGCCTAGCTTCCAGTATGAGTGGAAAGAAAACAAACAAACAAACAAAAAGGCCTCTGTGATAGCCTCTTCCACTTGTCATACTGCTCAAAAACCAGTTCTTGGGACTGCTAGGAGTATTGGTGTTTCTTAGTCTGGGTCATTTGTGTCTGGCTTAGGCCATCTGAAAACTGAGAGGGAGGATCTGCAGACAGTGTCCTCTGGCTGGGGCCTGATAGAAAGGAATTAAAACATGAAGCAGGCCTCGGAGGAAAGAGCTGCAAGTGGCCGGGCGCCCTACTGCCCAGCCATCATCCTCCTGTTTGTCGGTTGTCCGGTTGTCTCTGGCTCAGAGTGCTCAGTAAACATCTGCTGAGAGGCAGGAGGATCCTTAGGCCTTCTTGTTGGCCCAGCTCCAGCCTCTTTGTAGCACCATGGGGATCACAGGCTCCTAAGAACATTCACACAGATCAGGGTTTGGCAGTTCTTCGAGTGCATTGATGGCTTGTATTGATTGGTTGGAGAACAATGACCCATAGCTTCAGCCCGAGAGTTCCTAATAAAGTTAAGAAGGCATAAAAATGTCTCCTCGGAGACCAGTCAGGAGGATTTCTTCCCGTAGAATTTAATTTGTTGCTTGTGTGGTTTCTGTGATGTCATCCCATATGTGTAACCTGGAAACACTCACACAGAGCGCAAACTTGGCATGCATATTTTGAAATGGAAGACTGCATTGTTGCTCTCTATGTGCTGGGAAAGCAGGACTATTGTAGGTCTGAGACCAGCTCTTAAGGGGCATGCCTGCAAGGTCTGCCTCTCACTTGCCTGTGAAGTAGGGTCACATAACCTATAACTATTCCTCAGTGCAGGAAGGAAAGGAGAACGTCCAGCCACGCCTCCTGGCTAGGCTCTTGACTGACTGGACTTTCTCAGGGATGGTCTCCCAAGACTCAACTAACTTTAGTCATACCTCTAGTATGTATAAGCATAAGATGGACTGCAACTGAACTGTATTAATTTTGGTGTCTGTCATTTGAAGGATGGAGAAAGTGAGAGAGAAACTACCCTCTGTCAGAGAACCCCCATGCTGGTTATTGGTTCTCAATTTTGTTAAAATTGAAGTTACTGCTAAATATGCTTTAATTGACAACTACTGTATCTTAGAGGAGTTCCTTTAGTAACACTATCTGTCCTGTAATGGAATATCAGGATTAGATATGTTCTTATTCAGAAATGAATGTGTGGCTCTGTAAAAGCAAGCAGCCCGCACCGCACAGCTGGTAAGGCACATCCTTAGTGGCCACTGGAGAGATGGCAGAAGATCACGGCTCCAACTTCCTTTCAACCAAACTCTCTCTGTTCCTCCAAACCCAAAGCTCTTCTGTTGTCTTTGTGTGTTCCTAGCCTCCCCATCACTCCCACGCGGAGGAGGGGCTCACACACTTTAGCTGAGGTTTTGTGTGTCTCACAAGACAACACTCACACAACTCTGTAAGCCTTTACAGCTGCCTACTACCCAATGCCATATCAGTTACAAAAATCTTGTATATATCTCAGCGGCAGCAATATTGTCTCTGTGCCACAAAAAGAGGCATTGTTGTAAGCATGTTATAAGAGTTGTTCTTTTATGCATCTGTGACGTGGATTTATTTACCCAGTCATGAAGACCATGCTTCCCAATGCTGGATACAGTTTTGGATTCTAGAAAGCAAACTAAATTCCTTATCTGTATTTTCCCTTCTGCTTCAAGGCACAGGCCAGCCATTAATGTTAGTTACCCTTCCAAAGAAGCCTTGATCTTAAAGCAGTCAGATGAGGTACAGAACTGTCAGTTACCTTCTGACATGAAAGCTAGTCATCCTACACCCCATCTGGAGGCAGGGAAGGCCTCTGGCGTTTTGCCTTACTTTTTTTTTAAAAAATATTTTAATATATATCTTTCATGCCATTTGGTTGAGGCATCTTGAAGATCTGCTTCTGAAGGTAGCTTTCCAGTCACACACTGAAAGAGCAGAGGTAAAGAGTCGCCTGGCTGAGTTTGCCTTTCGTGAGCAAACTCAGTATTAGGAAACTGAATGCCTTGCTGTCTTATTCATGAACAGGTATGTTCAGAGTGTGTGAGAAGGAGTGAGTCTCTATGCTGGAGAAATTAGGTTGCCTTGAAGAGAACACACAGGTAGCTTTGGATGCTTTGTCCAAGGGCTACTAATAAGGATCCAGACTTAGGCTGGGCCATGAGAAGAGCATTCCATGTGGTTATAGCTTTTGCGAGCATATGGATTCTGCCTAATTTTTAATAAGTTGAGCCTTGCAGTAAAAAGGAGATTTCTATCTCCAGAGTTGATCGACTAGATCTGGTTACTAGTTCACATCTGAAAATGGTTATGGTCCCATAGAAAGCCTCCTCTATCTGTCAGAACACAGGGTCATTGTATTACAGTCGAGAAGACAATGTGGTAATTTGCTTAGCTCTAAATGGGCAGGAGACAGAGGTCTGCAGTGCCCAGGCAGTGGCTTTCTTGTAGAAACACCACTGTTCCCAATGTAAACAACATGCCATGCCAGCTAGCACTCTGCAAAGGGCATCCAGAGAGAAGTCCCTGCCAGCTCTCAGAGCAGAGCCTTGTGCGCCCCTCAGCCTTCCGTGCTCCCTAGAGGTGCTCACCGCTGCTCAGTTCAAGGTCAGATGCTTGCCCAGTTTAGGATTCCAGTCTCTATCCTGGTATAACCACACCCCAAACCTTCTTTTCAGTACCCCAGGTTCTCTCCAAAGCTGCTGGCTAGAAAACAGATCCTACTTGTTGTCTGAGAGCTTCAGGGTGCAGGACCTGAAGGCCATTAGCATACAGTGGCCCAAGACCTTCCTGAAGGCCCTGGCTACAACCCAAGATAGGGATTCCAAAAAAAATAAAAGATAAAATGAAAGCAAACAAAGAAAACCCATGCCAGGTTCTCCCTGGGGTGTCCTGAGCTGTGTGTCTGGTACCATAACAGCCTTGGGAAAGTGGGGAGCTGTTTTCTGATAAGGCCTTGAATAGAAAGTAAACATCTCATCTTAGGTCCCATCAAGCAGGATATTTCAAGTCCTCCAGAAAAACAAAAGCACCAGGAGCCTTCCTTCTGTAGAAAAGCCCTGTGATGGTACAAATGCCTGCTACAGCGCCCTGCGCAGTAATAGACACTCTGCATAAATTAATAACTTACAAGTTCCTGAGCAAGTACACAAAGCACCCATGGCAGCGGCTCCAGGGTCGGAGAGAATGAGCGGTGGGTGTCTTAAACACGTTAGAAGCTCTGAAAGTTGGTACAGCAACAACTCCGACGGAGTCGTCGAAGATAGTGCAAACTTCTGTCTTCACTGTTGAGGACCGGTCTTGGGCTGGCTTCTCACTTGATGTAGGCATTGTGGGAGGGTCTGGGTACTTGATGCTTAGGGGCAGGTCTGGATGGAGAGCAAGCCGGAGAGGGGAAACCAAAACTGTAGTTAGACATCAGAAGCCATTCTGTAGACCAGCTCCAAGGTCTGACCTCGGAAGAAGGCTGCGCCTGCACACTTGGGTGTCTCCCAGGTTAGAGCCCACAGGTGCCCACCTGAGACTGGAGGCCAGGTTAGCTTCTGGGGTGGGGGTGGGGCGGGGATGCTGATCTTATGAAGGACCTTTCTGCAGAACTCCCAGTGACCTACCACAATCTACTACTACCCCTCTCTAGAACTACATACACCCCTAATCCATGAGTTGATTCTAGAACAGCACCATTCGACAGAAAAAAAATGATATGAATAGCTCAGGTAATTCTAAGTTTTTAGATTTATTTATCTGGATGTCTTCGTACATGAGTGCAGATGCCAGTGGGGGCCAGAAGTGGGCGTTTCTGACCCCTCTGGAGCCAGAGTTACAGATAGTTTGTGAGTGACTCAAGGTGAGTGCTGGACACTGAACTCTGGTCCTTCTAGAAGAACAAGCAAGTGGTCCTAAGCGCTGAGCCATCTCTCCAGTCTCAGATTCTCTGTTTCTCACAGCCACGCGATATAGGTGAACTCAGTTTTATCATTAAATTTCATTCAGTCCTTTTCAGCATCTCAGTATGCAATCTGCATAAAGTGCTGAGAGCACCGACAGGGGTGGAGTCAAGCATTCAAAACCTGGCTCCAGTTTATTCACACTTTTGTATATTTCTATTTTACTTTTAACCAGCTCTGACATGCCTAGTGGCTACAGGATCACACTGCACAGCTCGAGAGATGGGGAGCCAGGCTAACATCAATAGAGGTTAAGACAGGGTGCCACTTGGGGGCATTATGAAAAGGAGTGCTCCCCTGCCTGCCCCATTACGTCCATGTGGTGTTTTAATCTAGGAGAATATCAAAAGTGACTGAAATGCTATGCAAAATATTTTTCCTGCATTTCTACAGTGAACTAGACTGCTCCTAACCCTTTGACCAGCATTATCTCTGAGATTTATGAGGTAGTCATTTCTTTCCTAGGCCAACATTCTTCCCACGAGCCATAATGACTCACTGACGTGTGCCTTCCCCTGCAGAGATAGGAGTTACTGAGCATGTCTCCTGGTCAACAGTCAGGACTTTTGGTTCTCTGGTGCTCAAAGAGCTCACAGCCTGCTAAAGGGCATGTAAGTCAGGCAGGTAGGCTGTGGGTTAAACAGTCTGTGACCCAGGCACAGTGTCTCACACCTATGATCCCAATGCAAAGGGGAGGGAAGGATCAGGAGGTTCAGGTCAGCCTGGGTTACCAGGGAGACCAAGGCTCGGGGTATGCAGCACTTGTCCAGCATGTTCTAACCTAAGAACTGAGAACATCAAAACAACAAAAAGCCCACAAGGGAATAAGTTCACTAAGAAAGAGGTTGAGCTGCAGCCTTGACTGATTTCCAAGTTGTCAACACTCCCAGCTACGCCAGCAAATGTGGGAGATGGGCGAGCACCCAGCATGCCATGGTTTCCACTACAGAGATACCTGATGCAAGAAACGTTAGCAGCAAGCATCAGGAGCAATGCTTTGAGTTTTTATTACCCTTTTCTAAAATGCAATTTGACGTGCTTTAATATTTAACGTTGGCTAAGTTGCAAAGGCCCGCGCCAGCTTCAGTTATAGCTGTGGGTAACCTCTCCCCATGTAAGTCCAGTTTGGACTGCATCTGCCGCATCCCCTGTGGGAGAGGGTGGAGATGCTTGCAGATGGAGATAGCCTGCACGGGTTACTCAGCTGTAGAGAAGCCCCTGGGGCTCCAGCTACCGAGCAGCTGCCTAGCCCTGGTTTCTCTATAATCTCCCACCCTGAACTAGTGTCCCAGGCATGGACGAGGCAGAGAAGGTCTTGGTGAGGGTGGTAGAGGTCCAACCTTCAAACAGATACAGTATTTTGTTTAGTGCCTGTTGGAGACCAGGCTGGTCCCTTGTCAGCAGCTTTCCTGGGTCATCTTCATCCTGCTATGATCTTGGTAAGTGAGCCGCTGCACAGCTATAGTTTGCAGTGAAGGCTTCCTGGTTATTTCTACACTCATCTCCCATCATTCTCATGTCAGGGCAGGTAGGAAGCATGGCTCAACACCTGATAACCAGTATGGTTAGTCCAGCTACCCTAGACCATTGGATGGTACCCACCTGATGGGGGCTGGGCGGTGCCCAGGTTCTTGCTGCCCTGGGGTCCTCACCAAGGCACTAGTGAGCCGAGAAGTCCTGCTCAGTGGATCAGCAGGCAGAGGCTTCTGAGGAGGACTGGGTTTTCGGGTGCCCTACAACAGACAATAGGTCACATGTGACTCAGCCCTGTGGCCAGAACTGGGTCCTGGGACCCAGGAGACTTCTGGAAGGCAGTACACGATACTATACAACCCTGGTTTCATCTTGGGTATATAACCTGCCTACAGTATAAGGTAGGGCCTATCTTTAGTGTTCTTGGAAACTTTTCTGTAACATTGAAAAGAATCACATAGGTACATTCAAATGTGGGTCATCTGACCCCACGGGTCTTAAGGGTACAGTGGACAGTCTGGTTCTCTCCCAGTGTCCATATGAGGTGGATATAAATCTACCCATGGCTTCAGAAAATTTCCAGTTTCTTTTTTCTTTCTCTTTTGATTTTTTTTTTTTTTGTATTTTCGAGGCAGGGTTTCTCTGTGTAGCCCTGGCTGTCCTGGCACTCACTCCGTAGAGCAGGCTGGCCTCGAACTCAGAAATCCACCTGTCTCTGCCTCCCAAGTGCTGGGATTAAAGGTGTGCACCACCAACGCCCGGCTTAAATTTCCAGGTTTTAAATACTGGTACAATTGTGGATGCATAGGACCCATAAGACAGCTGTCCTCCTCTTGGTTTAAAGATCTGAAAAGGGAGAGAGAGTTGGATTGCTTTGCATGGAACGCTTGTTAGAATCTGTGGGAAGGAACCATGCAGTGGCTCGCAGGACAGGTAAAGATCTGTGAGGATATTACGAGTGATGTAGTTGCCACTGGCCACAGGGGCAGAGTGAGAATTTGGGGGATATTCTACATTGAGTTACATCCAAAGGCCACTGATCGGAGACTCACACAAGTCTACCTGTCTGGAAAATGGAGTAAGCTATCTTAAATAAAAGAACACATAAAATGTGTGTATCCAGCACAGATCATTATTATACCAGCAGTTACTCATGTGTCAGCTTTAAATACTTAATGGAAATATGAGAAACCTCAGGCCCTCGTGGGGTACCTTCCTAGCTGTCCCTGGAGAGCACCAGTCAGTAAGTATTGTACATTCTGTCCTGGGGTCCATGATAGGTCTGGTCAGCATGCTGCTTTCTACTCGTGGCCTCAACACTGAAGTAAAGGACTCCAAGGACACAGAGTTAGAACCTTCCACTGCACAGGGTAGTGTGTCCTAGTAATTAAGTGAGCTGATGCACATTCATGACTAGGCAGTGTGAGGCACACCTGTAGTGTCAGCCATTGGGGTTATACCGCAAAACACATCTGAAGAGTTACACAAGACCTGCACTGTCTTAGGACTAGGCAGACCACATGTCCAGTAATACTCAAATGTCACTCCAAACCCTTGTGATGTTTTCACAGTGCTTGTACTAAGATCATGTCCTCCTGAGTACAGCTCAGAGGTTGCAACACCAGATTCACCATCCATCAGCTCCCTGCAAAGCTAAGGGACCACTACTGAAGTTGATTAAACCACAGCTATGAGGGGGATGTACCAAGAACGTTCGTAACAGACAGATTGGGCTCAGAGAGAGCCACTGGACAAGGCACAGAGAGACAGGTGACATTGGACAGGGACCAGACAGACAGGTGACATGTCTGCATCAGATTTCATCAAAGGAAACACAAGAAGGCTCTAGAATATAGACAAACACCTTAGGTAGGAATAAAGACCACACCAGTGATACACACTCAGGCCCTGAGCTTTTGAGCTTGTGAGCATGTACAGAGATGATAACAGGCCCCTCAACCCTGCAACCCCCACCAGGGGTGATACGAGGACTGGCACAGAAAAGCTTTTGCCCAGAGCCTGGCATGCAGTCGCCATGGATAAGAGTTGCTAGCTCTGATTGACAAGGAGACCTGGGTAATGAAGGTCACACACAAATCAAGCACCATTTTTCATCATAGAACAAAAACCTATGAGCACAATATCCATGTGTAATGTAAAAATGGAAGCACACACTCAGCCCGAGGAGACTCAGCTTATGTAATTGGTCCTTACAGAGCAATACTAATTTTGCTGTTAAATATGACTAAGTATCCAGTTCCTGTAGTAAAGATAACACCAGAGCTTTATTACTGTGCAGACAAAAAGGCAAGGTATATGACACAGTCTGTCTTAATGCATCTGGATTTATCCTGGCAACATAGAAGATAATTATGGCTTGCCTGAGATATTCCTGTTTATCACGTTCTCTCAGATGGCTCTCAGCTTTGGGGACAAATGGCATGCTTGCCCCAGTGATAAATCTCCAAATATCCAGGATGCTGATGGAAGTACTCAAGCCCTGAGAAGAGCAAAGGTCCTCCCATCTGTTCTCTGTTACCATGGTCGGGACATGGAATAGGTGGTTGCATATGAGGTGTGGCTTTGGTAAAATGTAGCCTCTTCTGTAGGAGCTAACAAAGGAGCTTCTATTGGTATGTTTTTCTTTAGTCTGTATTTTTATTTATTTATTTATTGGAGGATCAAATTTGCATTTTATTTTTTTCAAACCTTATTTTTTATTATATATTTTCTTCATTTACATTTCAAATACTATCCCAAAAGTCCCCTATACCCCCACCCCCACCCCATGTTCCGCAACCTACCCACTCCCACTTCCTGGCCCTGGCATTCCCCTGTACTGGAGCATATAATCTTCGCAAGATCAAGGGCCTCTCCTCCCATTGATGGCTGACTAGGCCAAACTCAGCTATATATTCAACTAGAGACACAAGCTCTGGGGGATACTAATTAGTTCATATTGTTCCTCCTATAGGGTTGCAGACCCCTTTAGCTCCTTGGGTACTTTCTCTAGCTCATTCACTGGGGGCCCTGTGTTCCATCCAATAGATGACTGTGAACATCCATTTCTGTATTTGCCAGCATTGGCATAGCCTCACAAGAGACAACTATATCGGGGTCCTGTCAGCAAAATCTTGCTGGCATATGCAATAGTGTCTGAATTTGGTGACTGATATGGAATGGATCCCTGGGAGGGGCAGTCTCTGGATGGTCCTTCCTTCCATCTTAGCTCTGAACTTTGTCTCTGTAACTCCTTCCATGGGTATTTTGTTCCCCATTCTAAGAAGGAATGAAGTATTCCCAGTTTGGTCTTTCTTCTCCTTGAGTTTCATGTGTTTTGCAAATTGTATCTTGCGTATTCCAAGTTTCTGGGCTAATACCCACTTATCAGTTAGTACATATCATGTGTGTTCTTTTGTGATTGGGTTACCTCACTCAAGATGATATCCTCCAGATCCATCCATTTACCTAAGAATTTTATAAATTCATTGTTTTTAACAGGTAAGTAGTATTCTATTGTGTAAATGTACCACATTTTCTGTATCCATTCCTCTGTTGAGTGACATCTGGGTTCTTTCCAGCTTCTGGCTATTATCAGTAAGGCTGCTATGAACATAATAAAGCATGTGTCCTTATTACAAGTTGGAACATCTGAGTATATGCCCAGGAGAGGTATTGCTGGATCTTCTGGTAGTACTGTGTCCAATTTTCTGAGAAAGTGCCAGACTGATTTCCAGAGTGGTTGTAGCAGCTTGCAATCACACTAGCAATGGAGGAGTGTTCCTCTTTCTCCAAATCCTTGCCAGCATCTGCTGTCCCTTGAGTTTTTGGTCTTAGCCATTTTGACAGGTGTGAGGTAGAATCGCAGGGTTGTTTTGATTTGCATTTCCCTGATGATTAAGGATGTTGAACATTTTTTCAGGTGCTTCTCAGCCATTCGGTATTCCTCAGTTGAGAATTCTTTGTTTAACTCTGCACCCCCTTTTAAAATAGGGTTATTTGATTTTCTGGAGTCCAGATTCTTGAGTTCTTTGTATATATTGGATAATAGTCCCCTATCAGATTTAGAATTGGTAAAGATCCTTTCCCAATCTGTTGGTGGCATTTTTGTCTTATTGACAGTGTCTTTTGCCTTACAGAAGCTTTGCAATTTTATGAGCTGTCCCATTTGTCGATTCTTGATCTTACAGCACAAGCCATTGCTGTTCTGTTCAGGAATTTCTTCACTGTGCCCATATCTTCGAGGCTTTTCCCCACTTTCTCCTCTATAAGTTTCAGTGTCTCTGGTTTTATGTGGAGTTCTTTGGTCTACTTAGACTTGGGCTTTATACAAGGAGATAAGAATGGATCAATTTGCATTCTTCTACATGATTACTGCCAGTTGTGCCAGCACCATTTGTTGAAAATGCTGTCTTTTTTCCACTGGATGATTTTAGCTCTCTTGTCAAAGATCAAGTGACCATAGCTGTGTGGGTTCATTTCTGGGTCTTCCATTATATTCCATTGATCTACCTGTCTGTTGCTGTATCAGTACCATGCAGTTTTTTTTTTTATCATAATAGCTGTGTAATCAGGCATGCTGATTCCACCAGAGTTTCTTTTATTGTTGAGAATAGTTTTTGCTATCCTAGGTTTTTTGTTATTCCAGATGAATTTGCAAATTTCCCTTTCTAACTCGGTGAAGAATTGAGTTGGAATTTTGATGGGGATTACATTGAATCTTTTGGCAAGATAGCCATTTTTACTATATTAATCCTGCCAATCCATGAGCACGGGAGTTCTTTCCATCTTTTGAGGTCTTCTTCAATTTCTTTCTTTAGAGACTTGAAGTTCTTATCATACAAATCTTTCACTTGCTTAGTTAGAGTCACATCAAGGTTTTTTATATTATTTGTGACTATTGTGAAGGGTGTTGTTTCCCTAATTTCTTTCTCAGTCTGTTTATTTTTTGTGAAGAGAGAAGCCACTGATTTGTTGGAGTTGCTTTTATATCCAGCTACTGCACTGAAGCTCTTTATCAGATTTAGAAGTTCTCTGGTGGAATTTTTAGGGTCACTTATATATACTGTCATGTCATCTGCGAATAGTGATATTTTGACTTCTTCCTTTTCAATTTGTATCTCCTTGATCTCCTTTTGTTGTCTAATTGCTCTGGCTAGGACTTCAAGTATTATATTGCATAGGTAGGCAGAGAGTGGGCAGCCTTGTCTTGTCCCTGATTTTAGTGGGATTGCTTTGAGTTTCTCTCCATTTAGTTTGATGTTGGCTGCTGGTTTTCTGTAGATTGCTTTTATTATGTTTAGGTATGAGCCTTGAATTCCTGATCTTTCCAAGACTTTTATCATGAACGGGTGTTGGATTTTGTCAAATGCTTTCTCAGCATCTAACGAGATGATTCCGTGGTTTTTGTCTTTCAGTTTGTTTATATAGTGTATTACTTGATTGATTTCTGTATATTAAACCATCCCTGCATCCCTGGGTTGAAGCCTACATGATTATGATGGATGATCATTTTGATGTGTTCTTGGATTCAGTTTGCAAGAATTTTATTGAGTATTTTTGCATCAATATTCATAGGGGAAATTGGTCTAAAGTTCTCTTTCTTTGTTGGGTCTTTATATGGTTTACGTATCAGAGTAATTGTGGCTTTATATAATGAATTGGGTAGAGTACCTTCTGTTTTTATTTTGTGAAATAGTTTGAGGAGAATTGGAATTAGGTCTTCTTTGAAAGTCTGCTAGAACTCTGCATTAAACCCATCTTGTCCTGGGCTTTTTTTTTTTTTTTGGTTGGGAGACTATTAATGACTACTTCAATTTCTTTAGGGGATATGGGGTTGTTTAGATTGTTAATCTGATCCTAATTTAACTTTGATACTGAGTATCTGCCTAGAAAATTGTCAATTTTGTCCAGGTTTTCTAGTTTTGTTGAGTATAGCCTTTTGTAGTAGGATCTGATGATGGTTTGGATTTTCTCATGTTCTGTTGTTATGTCGCTCTTTTCATTTCTGATTTTGTTAATTACAATACTGTCCCTGTGCCCTCTATTTAGTCTGTCTAAGGGTTTATCTATTTTGTTGATTTTCTCAAAGAACCAGCTCCTGGTTTGGTTGATTCTTTTTTTGTTGTTGTTGTTTCTACTTGGTTGATTTCAGCCTTGAGTTTGATTATTTCCTGCCATCTACTCCTATTTGGTTAATTTGCTTCCTTTTGTTTTAGAGCTTTTAGGTGTGCTGTCAAGCTGCTAGTGTGTGTTCTCTCTAGTTTCTTTTTGGTGGCACTCAGAGGTATGAGTTTTCCTCTTAGGACTACTTTCATTGTGTCCCATAAGTTTGGGTATGTTGTGGCTTCATTTTCATTAAACTCTAAGAAGTCTTTCATTTCTTTATTTCTTTCTTGACTAAGTTATCGAGTAGAGTGTTGTTCAGCTTCCACATACACATTGCCTTTCTATTATTTATGTTGTTATTGAAGATCAGCCTTAGTCCGTGGTGATCTGATAGGATGCATGGGATATTTTTAAATATTTTTGTATATGTTGAATCCTGTTTTGTGGCCGATTATATAGTCAGTTTTGGAGAAAGTACCATGAGGTGCTGAGAAAAAGGTATATCCTTTTGTTTTAGGATAAAATGTTCTGTAGATATCTGTTAAATCCATTTGTTTCAAAACTTCTGTTAGTTTTACTGTGTCTCTGTTTAGTTTCTGTTTCCAGGATCTGTCCATTGATGAGAGTGAGGTGTTAAAGTCTGCCACTTTTAATGTGTGAGGTGCAATGTGTGCTTTGAGCTTACTAAAGTTTTTTTAATGAATGTGGATTCCCTTGCATTTGGAGCATAGATATTCAGAATTGAAAGTTCATCTTGGAAAATTTTACCTTTGATGAGTATATAGTGACTCTCCTTGTCTTTTTTGATAACGTTGGGTCGGAAGTCGATTTTATTCGATATTAGAATGGCTACTCCAGCTTGTTTCTTTGGACTGTTTGCTTCGAAAATTGTTTTCCAGCCTTTTACTCTGAGGTAGTATCTGTCTTTGACCCTGAGGTGAGTTTCGTGTATGCACAAAATGTTGGGTCCTGTTTATGTAGCCAGTCTGTTCATCTATGTCTTTTTATTGGGGAATTGAATCCATTGATATTAAGAGATATTAAGGAAAAGTAATTATTACTTCCTGTTTTTTTTTTTTTTTTGGTTGTTGTTGTTGTTGTTAGAGTTGGGATTCTGTTCTTGAGGCTATCTTCTTTTAGGTTTGTTGAAGAATTACTTTCTTACTTTTTCTCGGGTGTAGTTTCCATTCTTGTGTTGGTGTTTTTCCTTTTATTATCCTTTGAAGGGTTGGGTTCGTGGAAAGATATTGTGTGAATTTGGTTTTATCATGGAATACTTTGATTACTCCATCTATGGTAATTGAGAGTTTTGCTGGGTATAGTAGCCTGGTCTGGCATTTGTGTTCTCTTAGGGTCTGTATAACATCTGTCCAGGATCTTCTGGCTTTTATCGTCTTTGGTGAGAAGTCTGGAGTAATTCTAATAGGCCTGCCTTTATGTTACTTGACCTTTTCCCCTTACTGCTTTTTAATATTCTGTTTTTATTTAGTGCATTTGTTGTTCTGATTATTATGTGTATGGAGGAATTTCTTTTCAGGTCCAGTCTATTTGGAGTTCTGTAGGCTTCTTGTATGTTCATGTGCATCTCTTTCTTTAGGTTTGGGAAGTTTTCTTCTATTATTTTGTTGAAGATATTTGCTGGCCCTTTAAGTTGAAAATCTTCATTCTCATCTACTCCTATTATCTGTAGGTTTGGTCTTCTCATTGTGTCCTGGATTTCCTGGCTGTTTTGAGTTAGGATCTTTTTGCATTTTGCATTTTCTTTTATTGTTGTGCCCATGTTCTCTATGGAACCTTCTGCACCTGTGATTCTCTCTTCCATCTCTTGTATTCTGTTGCTGATGCTCACATCTATGGTTCCTGATTTCTTTCCTAGGGTTTCTATCTCCAGAGTTGTCTCCCTTTGGGTTTTCTTTATTGTTTCTACTTCCCTTTTTAGGTCCTGGATGGTTTTGTTCAATTCTATAGCCTGTTTGGTTGTGTTTTCCTGTAGTTCTTTAAGGGATTTTTGTGTTTCCTCTTTAAGGACTTTTACGTCTTTAGCAGTGTTCTGTATTTCTTTAAGTGAGTTATTAAAGTCCTTTTTCATGTCCTCTATCAGCATCATGAGATATGATTTTTAAATCTGAGTCTTGCTTTTTGGGTGTGTTGGGGTATCCAGGACTGTCTGAGGTGGGAGTTCTGGGTTCTGATGATGGCGAGTGGTCTTGGTTTCTTATTAAGATTCTTATGTTTGCCTTTTGCCATCTGGTCATGTCTGGAGTTAGTTGTTATAGTTGTCTCTGGTTGGAGCTTGTTCCTCCTGTGATTCTGTTAGCCTCTGTCAGCAGTCCTGGGAGTCCAGCTCTCTCCTGAGTCTCAGTGGTCAGAGTACTCTCTTTAGCCAAGCTCTCCTCTTGCAGGGAAGGTGCACAGAGGTCTGGTGTTCAGACCTACCTCTTGGCTATAGATGAAGGCCCAATACAGGGCCTGTCCCAGAAGATGTGTTGCCTCTGCAGCCTTCACACTCACCTGCACAGACTGGTCTCTGAGGGACCCAGGACCGAAGTTAGCTCCCTCATGAGCTCCGGCAGGCAAAGCCCTCCTGGGCAGACTTCTCTCCTCAGGCGGGGAAGGTGCCCGGATGTCTAGAGCCCAAAACTGGGTCTATCTCAGAAGCTGTGTTGCTTCTGCCTGTTCCAGAAGCTGTGTTAATTCTGCATTCTGCTCACTCACCCTTTGCAGTCTGAGAGCTGACCTGAGCAGACTGGTCTCTGAGGGATCCGGGACCCAAGATGGTTCCCTCACCTGCTTCTGTAGGCAGAGCCCTCCTGGGCAGACACCTCTCCTCAGGCAGGGAACTCTGTACTTTTTAATGGAGTTATTTATGTTCTTCTTAAAGTCCTCTATCATCATCATGAGAAGTGACTTTAGATCTGAATTTTGATTTTCTGGTGTGATAGTGTATTCAGGACTTGCTATGGTAGGATGATTGGGTTCTGATGATGCCAAGTAACCTTTGTTTCTGTTGCTTATGTTCTTACGCTTGCATCCCGCCATCTGGTTATCTCTAGTGCTACCTGCCCTGGCTATATCTGACTGGAGCTCATCCTTCCTTTAATCCTGGTTGTGTCAGAATTCATCAGAGTCCAGCTGTCTCTGTGATCCTGTGATTCTGTGATTCTGGGATCCTGAGATTCTGGGTGTGTCAGAGCTTCTGGGAGTCAAACTGCCTCTGGGACCCTGAGATCCTGGTGTGACCAAGCTTCTGTGATCCTGTGGTCCTGGACATGTTAGAGCACCCAGGAGTGGAGCTTCCTCATGGTGTTGTGAGACTGGCTGTGGAGTTTGCACCCAAGGTTGTGGCCCAGACAAAAGATGGGAAGGAACTGTGCCACTGGTCTGGTGGAGTTCCTGCATGCCTGGGTCCTGCTGGTCCCAGTTACTCCTAGTGTTGGGACAGATGATATGTCCTTCACACCTCTGATCTTATAGTCTGTATTCTCAACAACATTCAAACTTCATTCTTTTTCCCTCATGTCCTGGAGAAAAGTCCTACTGTGTCACATGTGGTCAACCTAACAATAGCAATACACTGTAGAATTTCAGCACCCTCCCCCTCCTTCCCCCATCTCTCTCAGTTTTGAAAACAGACATGCCAAAATCAAAACATAGCCCTGGTGCCTTGACCATTACCCTGTTATCTTCTTGCATATAATCTATGATAGTAAACACATCTTGCTATCTGTGGCTTCTGGGCAGGGAGACTGGAGGCTGTCACAGAAACCCAGAGCTGCCACTGAGGTCCTAGGCACACATTAACATGTTTCACTGCAACGAGTGACTCTGTCTCTGGCTAAAAATTATGGAAATTACGAGTACATACAAGATTGTGACTCTTACCCCCGCAGTGATGTGGGTAGCATGGAACTGCTCAAAGCAGACACACTAGTGGATTGCTCATAGCCAGAAACACGAAGGCAGGGTCAATGTGACCTCCCTTTCTCCAACGATTAGATAAAATAAATACTTCCCTTTTTTTTCTCTAAAAGAATTGGTTAGCTGTAAGAGAGTAAAATACTACTGAATCAAAAAACAGTGTAGGAAGGCAGGAGGAGACTGAAGCTGGAGGCATCTGGCTGCCTAAGAAACTTGAGTCTTGTTATGGAAACCAGAGTCCTGCTTTGATTCCTGTCTACAGTGAGTAACCCAGAAATCAAAAGTCAGGACCTATGGGGGAAGGCAGATACTCTGGCTTAATGTGATCTCATCCTTTCCCCAACCTTTCTGCAGCAAAACTCAGGAGTTCTGCAAAAGGAGGCATCAGGTTAAGAACTGTCTTGGTATCATGTAGAGCATACTAAGAAAGTGTTTGTTTCAGTGTGTGTGCTACAGAAAGAGGTTTTGTTACTCTGTGATTCCTTGAGGAAGACAGCCAGTAGGGAACAATCAATTTTTTTGGGGGGGGGTTCGAGACGGGGTTTCTCTGTGTAGCCCTGGCTGTCCTGGAACTCACTTTGTAGACCAGGCTGGCCTCAAACTCAGAAATCTGCCTGCCTCTGCCTTCCGAGTGCTGGGACTAAAGGCATGCGCCACCACGCCTGGCCAGGAACAATAAACTCTTAACAAGACCAGTTTCTACCATCTTATATCAGTTTATTTGCTACACATCAACTGCATTTACTAGATGAGACTTTGATGTGCCCAAGAGGAACAGCTCACAGGACCTTCTGAATAGAGTAGCACCAGCATATAGCAGCTGTAGTCAGTGATATGGGAGCCTCACAGAGGACTGTGGAAGAACCGGGAAATGAGTACAATTGAAAAAGAATCTTGGGTATAAGGGCAAGACCTGGAAAGTCAGGGGAGGCCCACATAGACACCATCCAGCCCTGTTTCCCACTGTCAGCCTGTGGTTTGCCCAGGGAATGAAGGCTGCTACATAGATTCCTTCCTTCCCATTGCATCTTCCCTAGTAGGTCATATTGACAAGTGGACTTCCCTTTCTAATACATCCCAGAATTTCTGATGAGCAAGGACCTAAGGCATCAGAATGCCAGACCTTAGTCTTATCAGTTCCAAGCTGAATTCATGGCTTGGTACTGTTGGAGGGATGAACTGAACCTCTGGGTGAGTTGGGCATTACCTGCCTGTCCTAAAACTATGTTTTAGATCATCTAGGTTATCATTTATATCCTATGAAAGCATTTATGAAGCTTGGCTATTGCTTCTCAGTAACAGCCCCAGAGAGTCACTCATCACGATGGCTGAAGGGGATAGGGAATGTAGCTCTCCTAGCCATTCCACTGTTCCTTCTGTAGCTACTTAAGAAAAACTCCATGCTTCTGCCTTTTCCTGGAAGAGCCTGTCTTAGACTGGTCTTGGTTTACAAATATTTTAGGTTATGTATGAAATAGATACAGGCAGGTGATTAGAAGTGTGTGCTGGTCAAAACATAGTTGAAAATCTATTTGCCCCCTACAGAAGACACATGGTTGCCTCCCATGTGTCTTCCTGCTCTGGCCATAGTACTAACAGTGGCCTGTCTTATAAAGACAGGAGTTGACTGTGGCTTTGCTGTATTAAGAAAAACTGATGCATGCCTTCTGGATCAAATGGAGGCTTGAGTACCAATGAACAGCCAGGTTGGAGAAGACAGAGATGATAGATGACTAGGGCAGCTGGCTTGCTTCTCTGACTCTGCTAGCTAACATTTCCACTGTAAATTTTCTTCTTTTCCTCTGCCTGTTTTTTCTTACCTTCAATGTTCTTCCCTTCCTCCCCTCACCCACTCTATCTATCTATCTATCTATCTATCTATCTATCTATCTATCTATCTGAATGGCTCTATCACTATGAAGCTCTGACTGTCCTGGATCTCTATGTAGACTCTATGTAGAACAGGCTGGTCTTGAACTCAGAGAGATCCACCCACTTCTGCCTAGGTGAGAGCCACTACACCTGACTAACCTTGAATTTTTTATCTTTCTGCCTCTAGCCTCTTGAAGGCTGGGATTATAGGCTTATATCACCATGCCATCTTTTTGTGAATCCCAAGACTTCATGCATACTAGGTAAATACTCTACCAACTAAACCACATATTGAACCCCTGTACATCCATTTTAATGCTGTAAATGAAGAATGACTTTCCTACATTTCCCTCTTTGCCCATGGGATATTCAGCCTTACTGTGCTCTGTCTTCCTCCATAAACTGGAGCTTATGGTAGCAAATTCTCTCAGCTCACAGGGTAGCTGAGAAAAACACCTGTCAGGCAGTCAGCTCTGTAGTACCTGCCATGTACTCAGTGCTCAGTGTGTATTTAAATGATTTTATAATCATTAAAGCACAACACAGGCTCCTTGTATCAAAATAATATACACACTTGAGTACACACACACACACACACACACACACAATAAATGTAACAGTAGAAGCGAATTCTTCCATTGTCATTTGGCTAAAATTTCCACAGTGTAGATACATGGTGCACAAACCAGGACCGATAATTCTCTTGGACCTGGCAATATTTTCAAGAAAGGACCACGATGCAGTAACAATTAGTCTTCCCAAGTGATGGGTTCAATTTTTAAAAGTCTCTGTTTTTCTAATGCAATGGGGAACATGATCTCAGCTCTTAGTTCAGCTCTGTAACTCGTTGAGATTTTACTTCCTAGCATTTCCCAGGAAACAGAGGTGTTTAAAGAAAAGTGGATCCTTAGATCAAGTGGCCATGCATTGGCAGGCATCAGTCACATGCCATTTTTATGGGACAGATGTTATAAAAGGGAAGAAAAAAGTGGGCAGAGGAAAAGAAAATGGATAAAGCTGGGCTAGTGGCACACAGGTAAGGAGGCTCTGCCTGTTCGGAGAATAGGCACTGATTAACTGAAGACAACACTCAAATCCTTTCAAGACCTGAGCACATCAAGTCTGACAGTGGAAGATCTCATGTAGATCTGACACATCTTAGCCCTGGCTTCTTGAGACACAAGTTTCCTGTGAGTTGAGAATTGTATTTCTTTTCTGGGACATCAAGCATGTTTTGTTTAAACTGTAAGTAACTCAATTAATTCCCAATAAGTGAGAATTTACTGAATGATGGATTTTAGCTGGGCTGTCCTGGGAGCCTAAGAATTCTCTCATTCATGATACTTGTTCTGCTCTCCTTCCTACAACAGTAACATTAGGCACACTGTTAGTCCAGGGAAGTGGCTCCTGACACATCTAATAATCATAGCATTCCTCTATGAAAAGATGGAGACAGACTCACGGTACAAACCACAGGCCCTGCCTCAGCAAGGTGGAAAGAAATCTAACCCCTGCTGGTTGTTTGCTGATGGCCACACATGAGCACACAGGATGTGCACATAGCATGTGCAAGCAGGTACAAGCACATACAACACAAGGATGAGAAGCCCAGGTTCCAAGAGGCACATTTGGACAAGAGAATGAGTTGAGCTTATGGAGGATTAAATGCTTTCAAGAAAGATGACACTCATTCTTTAAACATAAAGTTAGCCAATGTGCCCCATCCATGGAGTGTGATAAATTTGGACAAGCATAGCAGGATTGGCTATGGAGGCACATTTGAGTCACATTGTGTAGGATGGTACCCAGGGAACTGTACAGTGTCAGTGGATTCAATTCCTGCTGCGAAGCAAGAGTCACCTCTAGATACTGTCCACACCTGCATGGAATGGATCCCAGGTCCCTCTGTGTGATGACAGGGAACTTATGCAGTTATTGGTGTCACTTGTCTATGAAAGGCTCCAGATAGACACAGCTCAGAGTGAGGATATGGAGTTTCCTGTGACTGGTACTTAAAGGGGAAGAGTCTCTTAGTTTCACAAGACAGAAGGCTTTTGGGTGACTGCTTTGAAGGAGCCATTTCTGTGAGAACTGACAACTCTGGGAGAAAATCATTGTGCTCAACCCCTATGGGGTCATGTGGTCTGTTAATCCCAGTTTAGCAATGTGCAGAGGTAGCATTGCTGAAAGAGAGGTCTAAGAAGCCTCATGATGAGGGAGTTCACTGGGTTCCTATAGGGATAATCTTTTTTTTTTTTTTTTCACTGTGTAAAAGATTATCCTTGTATTTTACAGATTCCCCGTGGGAATACTGGAGGTGTATATGTAAGGCACTGAGTGGTGGTGCATATCCCAAGGTTTACAGCTCCTGAGGTATTCTCCAGTAAGCCTGCAATCTAAACATGTTTTGAATGTGCCTATTGTCCTATAGCAAGGTAAACCAAGATAGTCTTTTCTTCCATTTTTTTTTCTGGCCTATCAGCAGTCCATAAAACCAACTGAGAACATAATATAAGGTTCCTAACTGGTAGTAAGTGGGAGAGAGTTATTCAGGGAAGGAAAGATTCACAAAAGGAAAAGATATACTGATACAATATTCAAAGCCAGAGTTCCTGATATTCCAGAAATCAGAATTATAATAAAGGACAGAAATTCCTTTAAAAAGAAATGCCTATTATATGAGCAAAGAAGACTACCTTTCTGTTATGTTAAAAAATGCAGCCAGAAACAGTACCAGATAATTCACAGAACACACTCCTGAAGCAGGTCCATGGTGCTTGCCAACATGAGCTCAGGATGGCCAGTTCTGGACTTCTTGTGCAGCAACCTGTTTATAGCCTGAAACTGGCCATGATACAAGTTTTTAGTTCAAAGAAATCTGATGAAATCAGGCCCTTTTTTCCTACTGAGAGCTGCTAGATATGAAGTAGTTTGAGTGTTATCAGCAATAAAAGAAATACAAAGGGGAATAGGTTGTGACTGACAGGATGGACTAAGCATAGCTTACCTTATTACTTAGTACTTGCAACAAAAATATCATTAAGTAACTGATAGAAAACTGAAAATTAGAGAAAGAAAGACTACCTGGTGGACTCTAGACTCAAGGAACTACTCAGTGGTTGGTCCTTCTGTGTGCACATGGTTGCATGCCTGAGCCCTGTCCAGGATGTATAAACGAAGCAACAAGAAAATGAAATATGTAAACATACACAATCTGGAAACAACTAAATGGCACCAAAGAAATAAAAACAAACTCAATAAAGTCTACCCTCTGTAGTCACAAGCCTAGGAAGAGGGTTGTCCAGGAAACAAATATTTTGATCATATATGATCTTATTCCAGATTAACCACAGAGAAAACCACTGCCCCCTCCCCCAATAAATGGTCACATTACTTTCCTAGATCTGAGGCTGTGGAAAGAAATTGGTGGCTTTCTTATCACTTCTTTCAGACAGAGGGGGAAGAACCCTTTCTACAAAATGTCAACCTAAAATTCTATACCCAGCCAAAATATCCTTCATGAAGAAAAACATTTTTAGATAAAGGGATGCTAATACCATGCCAACAACAGGCTTGTTGCAAAGAATAATGAACAAAATCTTGTCATACAGAAAGAAAAAGATGAAATGTGTAAGATCAGGAGGGGGAAAGAGCTGAAGGAATCAATATATGAGCATATATAATGAACTCCTCATTGGTTTTGAAAAGTCTGTCTGGCTGAGAACAGAAATTCCATCTGAAGTGGTTTGTGATGCCCATAAAGGCCACTTAAAATATGTGTATACATGTGTCCAAATGAATGTGTACCATATGCAAGCCTGCAGAAATCATGTGGGTTCTAGAAATTGAACCCAGGTCTTCTGTAAAAGCAGTAAGTCCTTAACCTCTAAGTCATTTTTCTAGCTCCAAAGGCCATGATTTTAAGACATCTATTATTTAAAATTGAGGTCAATGAGACCTAAAAGCTTGGGTTTCCACATTTTCCCAAAGCAATAAAATTCTGGTATCATGCTATGTCGATCATGGATTGATTTATAGAGAGGTTTTTGATTTTTCCCACTCAAGGCAAATTTTGACCCTCAGGAAACAGCAATATTTGAAAACATGACTACAAGTGGTATTATCAATTGATAGGGGTCAATGCTGCTTAGCTTCCCACAAAAACAAAATGAACTCTCACTTAACACTTACCTAGCCCCAAATTACAAAACGTAGAGGATAGAACACTGCATATAAATGAACTAAGAAAATATTAAATCAAAACAAAAACTAATGGGCTCAGGCACATTTATCAGAAACTGACTGAACTATTAGACAGAAAATGGAGACTTAAAAAAAATCTATCAAATAAGCAAAGCTTTGAAATATCAATCTCTATCTTTGTCATCATGACCTCGTTGGTGTCAATGGGAGAGCCTGAATACATGCAATACTTTAACCAAACATTTAACTTTATCCAGCCATTTAAAGATTTGTGTGGTTTTCAATCTCATATTTCACTTGACTCTTTCCTAAAGGAATAAAGAACTCCAAAATATATCTGTCTAGCTCTTCCAAACTACTGTTTATAAAACAAAATCCACTCTCTCAAAGGTATTTCCACATCCAAGCAGCATGCTGCTCTTAAAAAAACATTTTTATAGGCTCTCTAATGGCAATGTATGGAGAAACAACTTTATGGCAGAAATAGGCTGTAAAGCTACATGCACAGAGAACAACCTCTATGTTAAATATGTAATTATAAATATATAAAAATAATAATGGGAAAATATAACAATAGCATTTAAAAGTGATGCTGTTTTATTATTCAAGTTGCCAGCAGTACTCACTGCCTTTCTAAAAATGTTATGGTTGAAATCCTAGCTTCTTCAGCTGTGGGTCTTTAACTTAATGCGCAGCAACTTAAAGCTGTTTCAAAGCCAAATGTGTACTGAGTCTGTGGTGGTCTGGCAGTGATTGCCTATGTCACCTCCTGTGACTTGACTACAGCCTTGGTTCTGAGCATACAACACAAACTGTCACACCATCTAGCACTGACAAACACTGCCCAGAATGCCTCAGCTCAAACTTAATACTGTTATGTTTTCTGTTCACACAGAAACAAAGACTTAATATTTTCCTATCGTCTCTTACCTATCTACCCAGAGTCCTATAAAAATTCCTCAGGTAAAACGTGCTCACAATAGAAAGGATTTAAGTTCTAGTTTAGATGATACATTATTCTGATGTGGAAACACCTCTAAGTATTTTAAAAATTACCAATTACAAAATATGAAAGTGTCAGATGATTGCTATACTATAGGCACTGTATGTGTGCTATCTCAGTCAAACATCTGATTAACTTGAACTCCATTTCAGACAGTCACTATGTTAAGCAATTTGCCCAAGTTTACATGTTAGCAAGTAGCAGAGGCTGGATTTGAGCTGCATCCCACCAAGTCAGCATGGGAGGCATACCTGGGCCTGCCTGACTGCAGGATTGGCGGGCAGGGGCCTGGCAGGGCCACTGGGTGCACGTGGGGTCTGACGGAGAGGCAGGAGCACTCGCTGAGGTGACTGAGGCTGGGGGACGGCTCGAGCGTTGAGGGGCCTGCTGATGTCGACGTTCTGGCATTTCAGGGCGTGCCTGTCCTGTGTGGTCAAAGTAGGGTCAGCTCTGATGGCTTTTGCTATCCAAGGGAAGAGCAAGGTAACTGGTCTGTGACCACTGTCTGTGTGGGAATGAAATGTCCAGGGTGTCCATATGAAGGACTGTATTTACTTATTTATAGTTCAAAATTCTACAGGAAGCAACCCCTAAATCTGGAATAGAGAGATGTGTTTTTATATAGATTACAAAAACAAACATTGAAAACCACAATGGTGACAGCGGCATTTGGAAGGCTGAGGCAGGAGGACTGAGAACTAGAAGCTAGTGTTTGCTGTAGAGAAGATTCCACCTCAATCAAGCCATCATCAGGCTGGTGTAATTAACAAATAGATGAAAGAAACTTGAAGTGCCAAGTATACAGACACAGGCTGGGTCGCAAGGTGTTAGCTTAGTGTGCACAAGGGTTCTGTGAGAGCTACCTGCTCCAGAGGCAAGGTGCTCGTCTCTGACAAACTGCCCTGGAGAAGTCCTTGAGGAGGAACAGAACCTTTGCAGCTGATCTGGTATTCTGTACTCTTTTTTTTTTTTTTTTTAATAAATACCTTTATTGAGGTATGATTGTTCCCAGTTAACTCAATGTATTTAATGTTGTGTTAGTAAATAATTGTATTCTTTTTATTTGTATGTTTTGTTTTGTTTTGTTTTGTTTTTCAAGACAGGGTTTCTCTGTGAAGCCCTGGCTATCCCGGAATTCACTCTGTAGAGCAGGATGGCTGTGAACTCGGAGATCCACCTCCCTCTGCCTCATGAGTGGTGGGATTAAAGGTGTGCACCACCACCACCTGGCTAAGTGTTCTTATTCTTTAACCAACTTTTTGTTTTGCATCTGTGTTTTTGTGTTTTGAACTAAATATGCTCCTCATGTACTGAGATTACAGACATGTACTATAATGGAGTTCAATATTTAAGACTTCTGTGCCTAAGTAGAACATTGAGACATTGGGGAACTATGGGACAGCTAAGGACAAGAATATAGCTCTTTCAAAGAATAAAGTGGGCATGGCTTCCACAGTTCTGGGCCAAACTTCAGTGGAACTGAGACACAGGTCAGAAAGCTCACCTAGACATGGTTGGTAGTCCTGGAAATGAAAGGAGGGGCCTAGTAACAAGAGTTTGCTCTGGCTGTGTAACCAGTGAGGCTGCTGAGAAGTAGGTCTAGTTCACTGCCGAGTGTGATCATGGTTTATAGTATCCACATACCCCACTGTGTGAGGACACTGGCTGCCTTATCAGAATCGCATAGGGACCCTGGAAGTTGACTCTGGGACCTGCCTCCAGACCCTGACTATTGCAGGGCAGTGGGGTTAGGGTTGAACCACAGGTGCCAACTAGGCATTTCACAGAGATGCTGGAGCCCTGCCTGCCTTCCCATCCAGCCTCATGCCTTCCCAGCATACTGAGTTCTGGTGCAACCTACCTTGGGGGTATTGAAATGTGGTGCCCGGCTCATCAGCAGGCCTTTTCCGAGGGTGTGGTGAGCCTGGCCATGGTGAGGGCCACTGGGTGTCCGGGAAGGGTGCACACACCTGCAAGGCAACCCAACAACTGCTGAGCAAGGGTTTGCCCTCCTTCTTGTGCTAACGTCTCACATCCTGTTCCTGCTGATACTTATTCTATCACTTATTTTGATTCCATGGGACAAGTCGGCAGGGAACAAATGATCTAACATGCCTCTGGGATGAGAAGTGAGCAGTGGTTCCTGCTCTCTAGCCACCGTTCTGCCAGTTTCGCTAACTGAAAACCTCGGGAACTTAGCTTTGGGCACACGGTAGATGTTTTGCATGAAGCTGGCATGTCAGCGATTGTGTCTCCAAGCACATTTGGGCCCAAAGCTCTTCCATCTGAGAAACACATTCCAGTGTCCACATGCCTTGTAAAAAATACTAATGCAAAGGTTAGAGAAGACCCATTCGCGGAATTCACCAACACACGGCTTATTTATGTGATGGATAGACAGCACATAGCTAGAAGAGAGAGTCAAAGCGACAGCTGGCCTGGCAGACATTTCCAAAAATAGAAACAAACAAAAGAAACCCAATGACCCAGTGTTACTCTACAGAAAATCTGTCCTGTCCTTTGCCGAGGATCGTGCAGCTGACATAGCAATAGACAGTTTGTTGAATATTCTTTTAGCCATTGATTTTTTAAAGAGATGTCATCATACCTTAGCTTTTCCATGGTGGTTTTCTTATGCGTGAACAGCAGCCGCATCAATGTCTTCCTTTTGAGGTACACCACAAATCCAGCGGCTAGCAGACACAGGACACTCACCAGGATTCCTACAGTCAAGCCCTGGTTATCTGAAACAAAACACACTTGGCTCAGGGGAGGAGGCTGTTCCAATAAAATACGGGAGACATCGAGCTGTGACATTTATGGCAGATCGAGCTCTAAAGGAACAAACAGAACCAGAGCACGTAAATCCCTGAATGACATCCTAATAAATTAGTCTCTCTTCAAAGGTCATGTTTGAGCTCTGGTCTATGCCACCATTCTTCGCCTGTGATGACTTTGGCACTTGCTAATGCAGAGACATGGTCTGGTAGGTAGGACCCTGGCTGGACCACACAGATTCCCCTAGGCACGACCATAACAGAGTGAACTATTGAACCACACAAGATACCAGAGACCAGCAAGATTTTGCTGAAGGGACCCTGATGTATCTGTCTCATGTGAGGCTATGCCAGTGCCTGGCAAATACAGAGGTGTATGCTCACAGTCATCTATAGGATGGAACACAGGGGCCCCCAATGTAGGAGCTAGAGAATGTACCCAAGGAGCTGAAGGGGTCTGCAACCCTATAGGTGGAACAACAATATGAACTAACCAGTACCCCAGAGCTTGTGTCTCTAGCTCCATATGTCGGCCATCATTGGGAAGAGAGGCCCCTTTGTCTTGCAAACTTTATATGCCCCAGTACAGGGGAACGCCAGGACCAAGAAGTGGGAGTGGGTGGGTAGGGGAGGGTATAGGGGACTCTCTGGATAACATTTGAAATGTAAATAAAGAAAATGTCTAATAAAAAAAAAGAATGAAAAAAAAAGATACCAGAGACCATCTTATCAGGATTGGAGGCTCTCAAAAAAGCCATCCACACGACTGGAAGATTTATCATAGCTGGTCTCCTGGTCAAATACAATTCCTTTCAGGCTCTGAGTAGCAGCCCGGGGCTTCAGGTAGAGTTCTGTTGCCCCATTACAAATGTAAGAACAATGTTCACTTCCTTACTTCAACCTGTAAGTCTTAAGCCGATTTGTATCTACAGTCAAAGCCCCTCCAGGTCTCAAATGGCACTTGGACACCTAACTTCAGGATTACTTGTTGCCATGAGGACAGTGTCACCTACTGAGCTGTTCCAGCCAGTGACCCAGTCAGCCTCAGGACTCTACTGCCCAATCTGTAACCTGGGAACTACCACCCTCAGTGACTGTCATTCTGTCCTTCCCACCTTGACTCCAGGCCTCGGATTAGCCAGTTGTTTGTGCTTGAAGTATCCCTGTAGAGCTCTCTGTTCTAAGACAGGGTCTCCTAGAGCCCAGGCTGGCCTGAAATTTGCATGTAGCCTAGGGATGGCTTGAACTGATCTTCCTTCCTCCACCTTTCCACGGCGAGGATGAAACACATGTATCACCCTACTCCATGTTGTACTGGGAATTAAATTTGGGGCTTGATGCATCCTAGGTTTGGTGGTTTGAATAGAACCCCCTTCCCCGCAATTCCTCCTCCCATTCCCATAGGGAATGGCACGGTTAGGAAGGGTGGTTTTATTGGAGTGGGTGTGGCCTTGTGGGAGGAAGTGTGTTATTGTGGTGGCAGGCTTTGAGTCCCTTATGCTCACCCTATGCCCGTGAGGCTCACTGTCTCCTTCTGCTGCCTGCAGATAAAGAGATAGAACTCTCATCATCTTTTCTAGCACCATGTCTACTTGCATGCCACCATGCTTTCTGTCATGACTACAATGGACTAAGGCGTCCCTAATTAAATGTTGTTCTTTATAAAAGTTGCTATGGTCATGGTGTCTCTTCACAGCAATAAAACCCTAACTAAGACATAGGTAAGTACCTTGTTGCCTGAGCTCCAGCCTTAGTGCTTTCTGAACATATCAACAAACATATCAAGGTCCTGGGGAGCCCTCTGATATTTCCATACTGTTCTTAAGCATGCAGGGCTGCTCTTCTCCCATAGTACCCTCTCTTCCCCTATAACGGTACCTCTCATGCTCTGTGGGATCTCCTTAATTCCTCTCTAGGATCACAAGTGGACAAATATGCATGGATTTTGGCTGACTGAGTGGCTGAGCCATGGTCAGGCTGATGAACACCACTGGCGTGTGGGACAGTGAGGCCAAGACAAAAATGATACCAATTTACATGCTAATGTGAAAGGGTGGAGTTCCATGGGGCCCCACCCCTAGTCTAAGAACTACAAGCAACTAAGGAATTGCTGGCAATGGGAGAGTCAGCCCTCCTCAGGAATGAGCCCCTTAATTGGATATCCAGTACCAAGTGGATAGCCCTGAAATCATATACTTACAGGCAACATAAACAGATTTAGCATATATTTATATATTTATACATCTCTGTCTCTCTCTCTCTGTTTTTCTGTTTTTCTGTTTCTCTCTCTTTCTCTCTCTCTCTCTCTCTCTCTCTCTCTCTCTCTCTCTCTGTCTGTAACATTTTCTTAAAGAACATGATTTGAGAGTGAGTAGGATCAGGGATCCCAGGAAAGGAAGGGAAAGGAAGGAAGAAAATGATGTAATTATATTTCAAATTTTAAAAATATTTATTTGTAGAATTATGTAAAGAGCAGACAGCAGAAGTGCACACTAATTAGCATCCTATCTGCCCACAACCAACTGCTCAACTCAAACAGCTACTATGAATTGGACAACTGCTCTGACCACTCTCTCTCTCCTGTGTGGTGTGTGTCTATATGTATGGTTGGGTGTATGTGGAAGTAAGAGGCTGACATAAGCTATTTTGCATCTTATTTTGGAGGCAGGGTCTCTCTCTCTGAACTTAGAGCTCCCCAATTTGGCTAGACTGGTTATCCAGCAAGCCTCAGAGATGATCTTCTCTCTTCCTTCCCTAGTTCTGGATTGCAAGCATGCACCACCACTCCTTAGGTGGGTTCTGTGGACCCACACTCAAGGGCAAGCACTTTACTGATGTTACCACTCCGCGGTGGTAACCATCTTCTTTATTAAGAAGTAGCTGTCATACTTTCGCTGTTTTCCTTGCTTGTTCCCCTCCCCACCCCCATGCTATCTATCATTCCTCTGCTCAGAGTTTTGCACTGAAGTGGCAGTACACAAGAGCTACCCATTACAAAGTCCTTTGAAATGACAGTGACATTCATACATATTTGGCAGTTCACCATGGAGAAAAGTGTCGCAGGGAGAGAAAATGGCTAGCTCAGCGCCTCAGCTGCATTGAACAGGATCCAGGACCAAAGGAAAAGGAAGGCCAGGGAGGACAATAACATTTAGAACCTGCTAGCTTCAGACTGGGACAGAGACACTCAGGGTCCCAAAGTGAGGAAGCCTGTCCAATATCCACAGCTCCCAGCAGTCCAGCATCTACTTTCTAGGATGCCGGGGCCATAGTTACCTGCTTGCCTGATGGGACCACTGTCTGTGCTTCCTCCAAAGCCAAACTTGTCACAGAAGGGAGGAGCCCAGTGGGCTTCACAGTGGCAATTCTTCCTGTTGTTACATACCTTTGGGGGTAGAAGTAGAGAAAAACATTCTGAGGGGACAGGGTTAGGACACACAAAAGCAAGGATATTCTGCCAGATTCCCTCAGCAACACACGTAGACTCAGTAAATGCAAGACCTCCTTAAGAATCAGCTCCAGATAGCACCATCAGTGAGTTGGGTAGAGCCAGAGGAGCTGAGGAAGCTGCTGTTGGGAGCCAGCTCTCTTCCCTGGTCTCATTTCTTTTTCTACTCTGGAAAGCTGTGGAGTTGCCTTCTTGATGGTAAGGAGGGACCCAGGATCAGACCACTATGATACAGACCTGTCTCTTTCAGACAGGAGACTCAGAGAGGACTCCAGCAGGCTGGGATAGGGGAGTAGGCCTATTGCTGGGCGTCTGATTTGATGTCCATGGAAGTTCAAGGGGTCTGCTAACATTTCTGTGAGTCTACTCCTATCCCAAAATGCCCACTATTTTAGCCCTCTGTGGCCATTACCTGCCTTCTAGTCACATCACATAATAGGCAAAGACAGTAGAATTCTTATTTATGAAGAAGATGGCAAGAGAGGGTGGCTTTGCCCTTGATGTTCCTGGATAATGCACCCTAATGGGAGACCAGAGTTCCTATGGAAGGACCCAGGAGTCTACTTGACAAGGGTCACTCATGGTAGGTCTTCTGCTTGGATTTACTATTGATGTTTATATAACTTACCCATGGATATGAACCAATTGATTTTGAGTGTGAAGACCACTTTTTAATTTATATTTTAATATATATTAATATACAAAAATTAATATAAGCACACTCAAATTATTATAAATATACACATACATAAATTATTATATATAAGTATATATAAAAATTATTATAAATATATATATTACATTCCTTTTTATTTTTATATTTTGAGACAGGGTCTCATGTATCCAAGATTGTCCCTAAACTAGCTATATGAGCAAGAAAGACTTTAAATTTATGATTCTCCTGCATCTATCTTCTGAGTGCTAAGAGATTACAGGTGTCCTACTTTATGAGGTACTTGGGATCACACTTGGGACTTTGTGCATGCTAGATGAACAGCAGTGTATATGTCTTGTTTTATGGAAAGTAGGCTGAGCTTTGGGAGCCTTAGATAAAGGCCCCTCTGATAAAATTCAGGGGTGGGGGTGGGAGGGGACAGTGGTAGGATGACTGGAGAGAGCTGCCTACATCAAGGACTATGATCCTAGATGGTTGTCTGGTATGTATACCTCCCTTCCACTTAAACACTGTAAGTCACAGGTGATGACTTTCTGGGTAGCTTGTTGTATAGAAGTCGGTGGAACTATTGAGCCAACTCCTGCATAAAAACACTGGGGTCAAATATATGCCAGAATATTGGGAGGCAAACAAGACATTGACAGTCTGTTGTCTTGCTTGTGGTAGCTCCCTGATCTAACTGGCCTCTGTGAAGAATCCAATCACTTGTCCAGTTGCTTTCATCTGTGGAGGCCAGCAGTCAACAAAGCCTGTGAGAAGCAGGATGAGCTTTCTAGGACACTCCTATTAATCAGGACTCTCCTACAGAACACCTGTGAGCACTGGGTTACAGATGTCTTTCTAATAGTTTTTAAGGGATAGTCTAACCCAGAACTTTTGTTTTAGTGATGAGGCCAAGGTTCATATGGCAGGGATGGTGTCTCCACATAACGTGGGCTGGTCAATAGCAAGTAGAACAGACAGCCCTCTAGTGTCTGTGGTACATCCTGCATACGTGGCAAACCATCTATGAGGCTCACCCACTGCCTGATATGGTCTTGGCTTGAGGCAGGAAACTGCTATCTAGATTCCCTACTTGGAAATACTGGTGATAAGCCTGGTCTCATCATAGAGGGATTGCAGCTAAGCTACTTGTTACTAAAATGTCTTAGCTTCTTTTCTGATGTTGTAATAAATTACTCTGAAAGGAAAAAAATGTAAAGGAGAAAGGGTTTATTTTGGCTTACGGTTCCAAGCCTACCAAAATATGGAATCATGGTGATAGTAGCTTGAAGCAGGCAGTCACCTCACATTCATATCAAGAGTTTGGGAGCTGTGAATGCTGTGCTCAGCTCACTTTTTCTTTTTTATACAGTTTGGGATTCTAGCCTAGGGAATGACACCACCCACACTGGGCAGTTTTTTTCACCTCAAGTAACCTAGTTAAGATAATCTTCCACAGGCATCCCTAGAAGCTCATTTCCCAGGAGACTCTAGATCTCAGAAAGTTAACAATTAAGATTAACTATTACACTAAGTCATAGATAGCTGTTTTGGAAGATACTATCTTTAGAGTTTGCCAGCGTGTACAAGAGACCTATATATACCAGAGAAAGAGGCCTTTGTTCTATTTTCTCTGGGCCAGCAAGGTTACTATGGACACATACATCCTCACTACTACATTGACCTTGGCCTCATCAGTAAAAACAAAAGGGCCAGGCTAGTTCATCTATCGCCATTAGAAAGAAATCTATAATTCAATGAAGACATGAAGAGAATCCATTTGATACTGAGTCAGCTGTACACAACATCAACGTGCCTGTCTGAGGCAGTCTGGTGATCTATCATGGTTACAGTGTGGTGGTGATTTTACAAAGACCCCCACAATCCCAAGTGTCTAGATATTCTAAGAATACAATCGAGAGCACCGTTTCTGTAGAAATGGCTTCAGGAGGACAAACGAGCCATTGGTGCAGCTAATCAAGATTAATACCATCCCATTGGGAAAAAATTAACTGCATCAGGAAAAATAAACTACGTTTTCAATAATTAGAGTCCTTCCCTAAAGCTTCCCTGAACTTGACAGCATGTGGTGGTCAAAACCCATGGCAAGGGCGTTCAAGAACACATGGTTGGTAGATCTGATATCCTCATTTTTATCCTTCTTGAAAGTTTCTTGGTGGAGCACAGAGTTTGGGCTGTTGGGAGCCAGAGGGACGACCCTGCTTGAAATGCTAATGTGAGCCCTTTGTGAGAGGCAAGGTTAGCTCTGAAATTACTTTGAAGATGACAAAATTCTTTCTTTATATTGCAGAATGTTAATTCAAAAGATAATTACCTCTCAATCTGATTTTCTTTGTTAAATGAAAGTGACATTTCTCCTGCTACATAAAGGTCAGAGACAGTTAAATGCCTCTGGAAGAGAACATTGAGAAGGCACTCACTGACTACTGTGGTGTTAAGAAACCCTGGCTAGCAGGGGCTGGAGAGATGGCTCAGCGGTTAAGAGCACTTGATGCTCTTGTAGAAGTCCCGAGTTTGGTTCTTAGCATCTCCATGGTAGCTCACACTCATCCCTAATTCTAGTTCTAGGGAATCTGACCCTCTCTCTGGCCTCTGTGGGCACACATACACATACATGTAGGCAAAATATCCAAGTACATAAAATCGATACATCTGAAAATTTAAAAACTCTTAGCTGACCGTGGGTAGGCTGGGAAGAGGAAACTGAGATACTCACCCCTCGGCCGTGACACTGCATCACACACTTGTGAACGCCGAAGACACTGATATTCTGACATCGACGATTGAGGCAGATCTGTGAGAGACACACAGCTCGGACTCAGTACCTCGGCTCCCCTCCCTCCCTCGGGCGCATGAGAAAGAGAAAGCAGGAGGCTTGAGAGATGGCTCAATTGGTAAAGTATTTGCTGTGCAAACCTAAGGATCCAGAGCCCATGTTTAAAACCAAACAGAAAACCAACCAACCAAACAAAACCCAAAACCCAAACCCAAAACCCAAGTGTCGTGGTGTGGGCGTAGGGAGCTTCTGGAGTAGGTAGATCTCTGGAGCTTGCTGGCCTGCCATCCTAACCTAGCAGGTGAGCCTGGGTTCCAGTGAGAGAGCCTGTCTTAAAAAAACAAGGTGGCTGTCACCAAAGGAGACTGGAGGTTGCAACAAATGCGTGCACATCCTTGAACACCCTCCATGCATAGACATGAAAGAGAAATCCAGGAAAACTCAGAGCAGGCTCTCAGTGAGCAGGCATGGAGCAGGTTAACTTCTTTTTTTTTTTTTAAAGATATATTTTATTTATTATATGTAAGTACACTGTAGCTATCTTCAGACACTCCAGAAGAGGGCGCCAGATCTCGTTACGGATGGTTGTGAGCCACCATGTGGATGCTGGGATTTGAACTTATCACCTTAGGAAGAGCAGTCGGGTGCTCTTACCCGCTGAGCCATCTCACCAGCCCCGCAGGTTAACTTCTATTGCTTGGTCAGACACAGCTCCTGGGGTGTGACTTGACACTTTGTCCAGTGTGAACAGTATTGAGTTCTTTATGTTTAGTGCCATTTAAGAGAGTTCTAGAAGTGAGAAATTAGAACTGATTTTCTCAGCATCTTTCTCTCCTGCAACTTTACAGGTGAGTAAAGAGAGAGGAAGAAGAGTTCGCGGCTTAGGATACAGAGTGGCTTCAGAAAGTACAACCTTCCCATGGGCAGGGGGCCATCTCAGGTCACAGAGGGCAGAGTGAGTGCCCTTCAGAGAAAACAGGGGAGGGGGAGACAGGTGCACCTTCATTGATAAGGAAACCCCAGGGGCTGGGAAATGATTCTGTCAGTTAAGTGCTTGCCCTGTAATCAGGAGGGCCTGAGCCCCAGAGCTCCATAAACAGTGGAGCAGGGTGGTGTGTGCTTGTGATCCTACAGCTGGGGAAGTACAAATAGGAAGTGCAAACTGTTCAGCCAGTCTGGCCTACTTGGCAAGTTCCAGGCAGGTGAGAGGCTGTCTCAAAAAAAAAAAAAAATGGAGACAGCTCAGGAGGAACCATATCCAAGGCTGTCCTATGGTCTTCTCATGCATGTGCACATACACGTATCCTCACACACAAGCACATACACCCACACACATGCAAGGAAAACGAAGCTTCGGGGAGGGCACCGAACACAGAAGGATTCTGCTGGGAGGGCCCTATGTAGTCTTGATCCTATTGGCAAGGTCAAAGACCCCTGCACGTGCAGCAGCAATCTTGGGATTCCAGCACTTGAATACGGCAGCCCTGGCTTCTCAGACTGTAGATTACAAAATGGGTGTTATATGTTATATAATGTCAAGGCCTGAACAGATGCTAATGTCCTTGGGAGAATCAGAAGAATGTGGAATCTAGGGTTGGAGAGATGGTGGCTCAGCAGTTAAGAGCACTGGCTGTTCTTCCTGAGGACTCAGGTTTGATCATCAGCCCCAGTCCTGGGGATCTAATGTCTCTTTCTGGCTTCTGTGGGCACTCGGCATGTATGTGGTGCACAGACATACATGTAAGTAAAACACTCATACACAGAAATAAAAAAGAAACATAATTTTAAAAAAAGAAGAAAGAATGTCTGTGGCTCAGGACACATGGGAGACATGTGGAGAGGGCATTTCGGCCCCCAGGGTTTTGTGAAGAAAACTTTGGGCTCTGTCCTTTCTTCATCATGACTTCTGAGAGGGACTTCATGATCGTGGGAAAAATGAGCCCTAAAAATGCCAGAGGGCTTATCATTTTTTCCCTTGAAACATTGAATTAATTTGCTATCATTTAATCTGATGGAAAATTTGATGAAAAGACAAACAAAAGCAAAACAGAGACCAGAGTGGGAGCTCAGTCTTCGGAGTCTGTGCTGTGCAGGCAGGAGAGCTGGACCCTGACTCAAAGCAGGGTGGGGGGTGGGGTGGGGGTGAGGGTAGGGGTGGGTGGGGTGAAGGAAAGGAAGAAATGCTTAAAGGAATGTGGTTAAGATTGCCCATGGGGCTCATGGGCACAGCCATGCACACGAGCAAACACACACACACACACACACACACACACACACACACCCTACACACATGTAGATTTTCACATATACCACACATGCATATGCTTATGCACATACACATAATACACAAGTGCACACATATTCATGTGCACCTGCCCCGACACACCTGCACACATGCACGCATATAAACTAATGTGGCAGAAGATAAAAACCCTAGTTTCTTTAAAATTTTTGAACTAGCTTTTAACTTTCAAACCATTTCAGCCTTCCTCTTCCCTGTTCTCCCAAAGGATTCCCCTGTCTCTCTGCTGATCCCATCCCTTCCTCTGCTCCTCTTTTCTCCATAGAGTCTCTAAAGAGGCATCTGACTTCCTCATTTTGACCAGGTGAGAAAAGCTCCCAAGAGCTCTGGCACGTCTGTCCCAAAGCAAGAAGCTCCACAGTTGTGTTTCTTTAGGAAGTCATTTCCTGGCAGGCAGCCCTCTTGAATACCAGGGTAAACAAACCAACCACTGTCCCCACATCTGCATCTCAATGGTCAGACTGGGACCCCAGCTTCACTGACTTGTTTTTCTTCTAGGTACTTTTGCTTCTAGAGTTGGATCCCAGAGACCAAACTCCCGAGCGGTTTTAGGAAGATCAGCTGACCTCATCCCCTAGTTCCTAAGCAGGCTCTTCCAGTGGGCTTTGCTCCAGACTTACATTCAGATGCAAGTGAGAACTGGGAGGACTTACTTTTCCTTCTGCACACTTTGTTCCTGCAAGCACAAGCCCTGGGTCTGGCATGTCATCACCCAAGTACACATGGGTCCCCCGGCACAGAATCCGACCTCCTTCCTGCTGTGGGATATTTGTTTCTATGGAAACAGCATTCGTACCAATGACGGGTCGGCTTGCACCACCTTGACACTGGATTTTTCCACACTTGGCATCTCTGGAGGGGTAAGAATAGACAAGCTCAGAAGAAGGGCAGTGTGGAGCAACGACCACCACGTGAGCAGGCGCAGTGCCATTGTGGCAGGGGGTGTGGCCTCGTACCTCAGCTCACATTTGACGAAGGCGCTCTTGGAGTCTTTGCCACAGTTGCCATAAGGATCTCCTGCTGAGTTGACTCTCTCAAAGCAGATGCCAGGAGCCGGTTTAGCACCTGGAACAGAAGCACAATGGCACCCCCCTCATCACTGTTTCTGACTTTTTCTAGGCAGCATCAGTCTGGGGGGGGGTGGAGAGGGAAGGAATATTCCATGTTTAGGCACACACAGTACCCAGCTGGCTCAGGAGTGGGCTGGTGCAAACTTGGAAGGGTCTACAGCTGGCATTCTCTCCTGGCTCCGCTCAGAGCAAGCCCACTCGGTGTCCTGTATTGTGGGCTTAGATGCCTGACCCAAGGTATGTTAGGACTCTCAAGAGACTAGGCCTGGCTCTGCAATCCAGTCAGGTCAAGAGCAGGAAGGAGTTGGCTGATTGGCTGCAGACCAGGGGAAGCTACTCTCTGTAGCAACATCCCACACAGTTCCGGTGAGAAAAGGCAAGCTAGGCAGGCTCTAAGGAGTGTGTGTGTGTGTGTGTGTGTGTGTGTGTGTTGGGATCAAGAGGAGAGTAAAGGAGGCAGAAACCCTTTGTTTTCAGTCCTACAGAGCTCCAAGAATAAGCACTGGCTATAATGAATGGTCATTTCTGCAGAGATTGTTCTCACAAGCCATAGCTTTATAATACCCAATAGTCACTGTACATAGAAAGAGATGCCCTGGTGGTGATGGTGGTAGAGTCACAGTAGTTAGAGGACCTAAGAAGTGGGCATTTTCAAAACACATCTTCTAGGCAGGAATGGGGACCACATGATTGAGAGCTGCAGAGCCAAAGCTTTAGAGGGCTCTTGTATTTCAGCCATAACAGTATCTTTTGGTAACAGTGAGGGTGTCAGGAGAATAGGACAGATAAAACCATGCCTAGCCACGTGGTCTTGGCCTGCCTCCCCTTCCACATCAGCATCTGATTTAGACTTCCCTTCACAGCATTTTCAGTGACTAGGAGGTGACTTCCTGAAGTCCAGACATGCCCTGTGTCCTCTGCTTCCAACTCCAAGGGAGTCTCTGTTGGCCTTCCAAGGTGACAATACAATCTAGAGTTCAATCAGACTTGGTCCATGGCCAGGGCTCCTTTCTTCCTCCTCCTCAATCACACCCATTGTTCCTTAACCTGTGTTAGACCCTTATCAGCTCCTAGCAGAAATGGCCACCTCATTTAACAGCAAAAGCACACACAACTCACCATGGCTCCCCTCTTTCCATTTGGGTAGGCCTGTGCTTGGCCTTGACCTCTGTACTAGCCTCTCCATTCCAGACCTTCTGTTTCTTCTGTTTTGAGTCATGGTCTCACTATGTAGATCTGGATGTCCTGGAACTCACTCTGTAGACCAGACTGCTTTAGAACGCATAGAAATACACCTGCCTCTGCCTCACAAGTGCTGGGATAAAAGGTGTGTGCCACCCCACCCCACCCCACCTTTCTTTGTGCCTCTTAAGCATTTTAGACAGGCCGCCTAGGGCTCCTTGTTCAGGTATGCCAGTCCAAGTCAGAACCAATGCTCTGCTGCAGAAAAAGACAAGCACTTGGTCTCTGCGGCATCTTCCTTTTCTACCACAGACTTAATCTCCTTCACTTGGTTCTGTGTCCACTGACCCTTTCCCTGATGAATTGCTTGACTGACTATGATGCCAGCTGCTCCTGACTTCCCTCTTAGATAGTGACCATCTGGGTAACTCCCCCAGAGAGTCTGTGCACGCCCAGAGGGATTTCCCTCCAACTATGAGATATTACAGAGAGGCACTAGAAAGTTTCAAACCTTTTTGTTGACTCTTCTTATCCCAGGAAAGAAAGAAAGGAAAAAAATTTAAAACAACTGAAAAGATGAATTTTAGAGAGGGGCTGGAGATGTGGTTGCTAAAGTGCTTTCCAGGACCTGAGTTCAGATCTCTAGAGTCCCTGTACAAAGCCAGGCACAGCAACATGCACCTACAACCTCAGGGCTGAGAAGGCGGAGACAGGAGGATTCTTAGAGCTTGCTGGACAGTCTAGCTGAGTTGCTTAAGTCCGGGTTTAGGGAAAATGTTTCTTAGAAAATAAAGACTGTGGATACCACTGGATATCTTGCTCACATGCACAGAAACATGCATATAAACCCACAAACATGCTACCTATGCCCTAAAGTGACATTTAAAGAGATGGCAGTTTCTGAAGTTACAAGCTTCATGTAATTCGGCCAATAAAATGTTCTCTCCAGCACCTTGAAAAAATCCAGCATCCTGAGGTTAACTTTGTGTCTCTTCCAGGAAGTGGTGAGGAGCATCAGGAGACTCTATGTTACAGTTTGCTGTTGACACATGTGTAGCTAGGACATGTCTGTCCATGAGCACAGCGATGGCTTGTGATGAGGCAAAGGGAACTGCCATGCAGAAGGGAGCCAGGCATGACTTCCTCTAGCACTGTGAACTGGAAGGCAGGCCGGGGCTATGCCACAACCCTGCATCCTTTCTGTGTTCCTGTCTATGGAGAACATGATGGGATATTTTACCTTCTCCGTCCTCCAGCAGCCAGGGACTGGCAATTCCTATCAGTACCCTGAAGCTGCTCTTTTAACTGGATGGTGCGGGGTGGGACCGGAAGGCAGGGAGGGAACGAGCAGAGCTCTGTGTGAAATGTTGGTCCTCATCCAATTGCCTACTGTTTCCTACTATAGAGTCTTTGGGCTGTGAGGAGGGATCCCTCACAAGAAACAGATATTTCAAGGCTAAAGATTAAGTCGAATCAAACTTACAGTGATGCACACAGTTGAAACTTTGCCCAATTTTCATTCCTCCTCTCACTATCCCCAATTTTAGGCTGTAGGCTGTTGCTATGCAGAGTTCTAGGCTACTTTCTGGGGCCAATATGTTCCCATTAGAGCTCATGGGCGCTTCTTAACATTGCTTAACACTAGTGTCCCCACACTCACTAGTGCAGCTCACCAGCCACACCCTTCTATGGAGTAACTTCCTTACATAGGAGAGCCAGTGGAGAGAGATTTCCCCTGATTATTTGAAGCAAACTCTGCTTTTTAAACAATGAGAGGCAAGGTAGAAGACATGAGATTGTTTGATGCTGTGCTCAGTGTTTCTATCATACCTGCTTCCAATACATTTTCCATCTAGAATGCCCATTTTACATGGACAGGTATTGCTGACTTTCCAATGCAATGGCAGAGGGATGGACACTAAGACTCCTTTCTGGCCAGAGCAGTCTATCTCTCAGGTTACATGACAGGGTCAATGCTAGGTACATGGTTTAAATCAATCAGTATGTTTATGGATCTAGGGCTGCAGGCTCCCTCAGGACCTTCTTTCGTCTCTCCCTTCCTGTGGAGGCTGGCTACCTTTCTTCTTTTCCTCTTTCTCTCATGAAACTTACTCGTATTTTATGACACTTTTTAATTTTTTCTCCACTGACTACAAACAGCATTGTATTATGAAAAACTGAACATAATGCCACTGGGGCAGCCTCCTGTCTCTAACACTCCCAGAGGCCGCCATTTGTTCTCTGCAAATAAAGCACCTGGACACATCTCAGTGTTGTGTTTATAGCTGTGGATTTTCTCTTGCTCCTTGGCATCAAACGAAGGGCTGCTATGCCACCCTGTAAAAGTCACTCAAAGACTGAGGTTTTGCTTTTGGGAAAGATAAATAGCTGTTCCCTCAGAGATGAAGTCCAAGTTCAAAACCTCAGAAGCAGGGGGATTGTAATGGAATGCAGCTTGACTTTCAAAGGACCTGTCACCAAAGAAAAGGCTCGAAAAGGAAACCAAGTCACAGATGGCCTTCTTAGCTGATGCTCTCAATATCTCACTAGTCCATCAGGACAACTATACGCTAGTGTTCTGTGAGGCTATTGTATGTCAGCTGCCAGCTGGTGTTTATCATTGAGGCAGAATGGTCTAGAATTTGAAAAGCATAAGTCTTGTCTATCCCCTTGCAAGACACTGCTAAGGCAGACATGTGGGCTCAAAGTTGCTGTACTTTAAAAGTTCTGGGCTGTGTGTCTTTGTGAAGGTGAGAGATTGCACATCTATCTCAAGGACAGAAAGGCAACAGTTTTCTTATCGCTCAAGTGCTGCATCCATTAAGGCCTTTGAGTTCTTAATAACGGAGCACTCGGTGCTCAGCCTCTAGCAGGAGATAAAACCGCCTCTTGGAGAGAGTCTTGACACTGTGCAGCATTTTAATCGCCAGCTTTGGCGTTGAGCGCTGAGGCTCACACTTGCAACCGAGTCTGGAAGTTCTCAGTGTCATGGTGTCCTTTGAAAAGGAAATGAAGATGATGGCGTTTTGAATGAGGCCCCAGGTTTACTCATCCTGAGCCTCTCCTCAAGATGATCATCTGCAAACACACTGCTCGACCTCAGGCTCCCCCTTCAGGCCCCCCCTTCAGGCTCCCCCTTCTCTCTGTCAACTCTCTGTCACTTAAATCTACAGACAAAGGCACTGGCATAAGCAGATGGCATCTGCCCTTCTGTTCTCTCCAAGTTGGCCTTTGCCTTTCTCAGGAAATGGAGTCTAAATGAACAAATTCTATCATTTCCTTCTTACACAATGGGAGAAGATCCTCCTGATTCCGTGACAATATACCTCTTGGCAAAATATCTTTTCTTCCTGTAACTTTCTTTCTTGCTGTATCTTTTCTTTCTGTAAATGTCAGTTACTCTAGGTGATCCGTACATATAAGGCCCCAGTGGATTTCTAGTAAACAAGCTCATATAAACTAGCCTCAGCCTTATAGATAAACACTGGATATTCACCAGCCCATAAAACCCCTTTGACCAGCTGACATGGCATAAATCAGACATGGCAGTAGGTTCTGGTGGGTGATAATATTGATAATTACATGTTTGGGGACCTCTCCAAGGGAGATCAGTGACTTTTGGCACGTGAGGATTACATGACACACCTATGAAGTGAATTGACAAGTGATGTTCACTGTCGCTAGGCTAGAGTCTGGCAAACAAAACTGCTGAAAGTAAATCTGCAGCCTGAAGAGAAATCCCAGCTCTTTTTTAGCAGGAGTAAAGGTCATGCCACGCCAAGAGAGTCTTCCCGAATATTAAGACTGACCCGGGGATAAGAAGCTCAATGCAGACAACATTTATATCTAGAATAACCAATATCTAAAATCTTGAGACACTGGGCTAGGGAGACAGCTTAGTGGGCAAAATGTTTGCGGTACAAGCATGGGAACCCGAGTTCAGATCTCTAGCACCCTGGGCCTGGAAGAACATTCCTGAGATCCCAGCAATGGAAAGTAGAGACAAGAAGATCCGGGGAACTCACTGACTGTTGCTCTAGCCAAATCAGCATTCGGGTTCATGAGAGGCTGTGTTAGAAAATAGACAGTGGTTAGAGAGTGGCTGAGGATGAAACTTGATGTCAACTTCTGTCCTTGACTTGTGTTCCAATGTGTGTGTATGTGTGTGTGTGTGTGTATGCATGCACTTGTGCACACATGTGCACACACACAGATGTGGTAGGAAAAAAAAAACCTGCCCCAGCTAGAGGAAGTTCTTCATCAATATCAATAACAATAATAAGACTAAAAAAATAACTAAAGGAACAAACCCACAGAAGGTATTCTGAAAGTTCGTCACAGGGCTACTTAAGAGCTGCAGGCACATGGTTTGAATTTTCTATGCTTTTACTTTTAGGGAGACCTGGAAGCAGGAGTATTCTATTGACATCTAATGCTGGACTGAGAAAAGCCCATCTCAAAAGGGAATAGTTATCTGGAAGGAAGGGCTTTATCCGGTCAGCATTGGGTAGCCAGCTCGGAAGCATGAGTAATGAACATCCTAGGTGTAACCAGAGAATTCAGTGTGACTCAACAACTTGGACAGGTCACTGGGTGTGAAGGGCATAGCTGTCCAAGCAACAACTCGAGGAGTTCTAGAATTCTGAGTGATCCCCTTCCCTGGAGGTCTTCAATGGCTCCTACACAAGATGGTCTAGATCTGGGCTCTTGCTGCTAAGTAGGAAGATGAGACACTGTAAATGTATCCTGGACAAAAGGGCTTCCTTCCTGAATCATGGAAAGTTCATTTGAACCAACCAGTCCAGCACATCTGGCTGGCAAGGGTCCCAGCCTAGGAAGTCACCTCTGCCCCTGGGACTACATCCACTCAGGGCAGGGCTTAGGAGTAGTGGTAGAGAGGATGGAGAATTGAGGGAGTCTCACATCCTGAGCAAAGCATGCTGGGACCAGAGAAAGTGTGTTCCTTTGGCCCAGCAGGCTCCTGAGTCAGCGTCTTCAACCCAGCAGGGCGTCAGCAAATGTTTAACAAACTAGAGAATGAATGACAGATGAGAATCTCTGCTGCTGTCCAAGTCACAGCTCCATACAGACAGAACTCCCTGGACTTCCTGCCTTGGCCCTGCCACCCTTGAGTTCCCTCTACCCCATCCTGGATGCTGGAAACACTAGTAGCTCTTCCAGATGGCTACTGTATGGCAGTTTCTCTCAGATTACTTCAACTTGGCCACTCTCCACCCCAATCCAAGCTGTCTCTCCTATGCCCCCACATCTTACCCATTGCTCTGTCCCACAAAGCCCCAAAGATTTGAGCATCTCTCGAGAGCACACTTACATGGCATTGATTTTATTTAGATCTACATGGTACTGAGCACCAGGTCTGGTCCTTCATGTATTCTACTACATAGATGAGTATGGGTTCCATTCATTATGTTATGTGCATGGTGTGGTGTGGTGGTTTGAATAGAAATGGCTCCCATAAAGCTGGGCGTGGTGGCGCACGCCTTTAATCCCAGCACTTGGGAGGCAGAGGCAGGCGGATTTCTGAGTTCGAGGCCAGCCTGGTCTACAAAGTGAGTTCCAAGACAGCCAGGACTATACAGACAAACCCTGTCTCGAAAAACCAAAAAAAAAAAAAAAAAAAAAAAAAAAAAAAAAAAAAAAAAAAAAAAAAGAAATGGCCCCCATAGACTCATGTGTGTGAATGCTTGGCTCACAGGTTGTGGTGCTATTAGGAGGTGTGGTCATGTTGGAGGAAGTGTGTCACTGTTGGGGTGGGTTTTGAGGTCTCTTATTCTCAAGCTATGTGTAGTGTGGCACACAGTCTCCTCCTTCTGTTCCCTGAAGATCAAGATGTAGAACTCCTGCCTCGTCCCGCACCATGTCTTCCTGCATACTGTCATGCTTCCCAGCAAGACGATAATGGACTGAACCTCTTGAATCTGTAAGCCAGGACCAATGAAATGTTTTCCTTTATAAGAACTACAGTGGTCATTGTGTCTCTTCACAGCAATAAAACCCTAATTCAGACAGGCATGTAAGATACTGGCTACAAGAAAGTTCAGGAGGTTTTTTTTTTTTTTTTTTTTGAAGGAGTATTGAGTAGTTGTTCAATACAAGTCTATCCTCCCCAGTCTGGACCATATCAGTGTGTTAGCTTATATGACAAAGGGGATTTTGCAGACATGATTATGTTAGAGTTTAAGTTGGAGAGATATAAAGATAGCATTAGGGTGGGCTTAATATAATCACATAAGTACTTATAAGGGAGATAGGAGGGACAGAATTAGACTACAGAAGCAGAGGTTAGAGAACACGGACAAACAGACTGTTGCTGCATTGCTGGCCTTGAAGGAGCGGGGACCAAGAGTCAAGAGCATAGGCAACCTCTGAATGCTGGAAAAGTCAGCAAGACAACATTCTCCCTGAGAGTCCCTGGATGTGCTATGTCCTGCTAGCACTCAGATCTGAGGACTGTGATCTACAGAATTGTATGTTGTGACTTGTCCTGTCATGGGCCACTAAGGCTATGGACACAGGGAACACACATAGTGTCTTTAATTGAAAAGCCAGGCAGTCCCACCAAAATGGAGGGAAAGGGCCACGCTGTATTGCAAGGGGAGGTAGGAGTTCCAAGAAGTCATGGCCACATCTGGAGGCCTTCTGTGTCTCCTCTCTTCTGAGGATATTCTTTTATGATCTGTGTTGAGAAAGGTCTGGTGGGGGCTACATTGAAACCCAGGGAGTCCCTGCCTGGTCAATCTGATTTGTTCAGTGCCCTGTGCAAAACACCACTGCTGGTGACTCCACTGCACCTGGATAAAGTCTTTCCCAGTCACCATTGAGAGGGTAGCTGGGAGAGAGAAGCTAAGTGTGGCTGTGGGTGGTGTCCTCTGGGATGCGGATTATAAAAGATGCCAGGTTTCAGCTTCAGCCACCATGATGTGGGGCATTCAAGAAGGCTGATGCTCTTGCTTTTGAGAAGCTCATCTGTCAATCAGACTGGCTTCTGCATGTGTAGTGTCTGTCTCTGTCCACACCCCTCTCCACTCCCTGGCTCACCCCTTGCATATGCATGTGCTATCAGAGGTCGACATTGGCTGTCTTCCTCTGTCACCTCTTTCTATTATTATTATTATTATTATTATTATTATTATTATTATTATTATTGGTTTTTCGGGACAGGGTTTCTCTGTATAGCCCTGGTTGTCCTGGAACTCACTCTGTAGACCAGGCTGGCCTCGAACTCAGAAATCCACCTTCCTCTGCCTCCCGAGTGCTGGGATTAAAGGTGTTCACCATCATGCTCGACTTCTTTCTCTTATTTTTGAGACAGGTTCTCTCATATATAGGGGCTGGCTAAACTCTGGGGATCCTCTGTCTCTGTGTCCTCACAGCAAGGACTATAGTCTTATGCTGCCATGTCAGCTTTTTCCGTGTGTGTGTGTGTGTGTGTGTGTGTGTGTGTGTGTGTGTGTGTGCATATGTAAATATATATCAGGACTCAGGTTTTCATGTTTGTTTGGCTAGTACTTTACTGACTGAGCCATCTCCTAGCTCCACTGTTCTCAATCTCTGTCTGTCTGTCTGTCTCCCCCTCCTTTTTAATGTAGTTTCCCCTGATAAATACCTGCTTTGGTCACCATGACAACCGGCAGAATTACATAGCACAATGGCTTGGGGACACTGTGCTGTTCCATCTGAGCTCATTTTGGTGCCGGGGCCAGGTCTTAAAGCATAGCTGGGCACTGAAAAAGCTCCGAGGGCTGGGTACACTGGCCAAGGACAGCTCCCATAAAGGGAGCAGCAGAATAGCCACTGTAACCTTAGATGAGTGCTTACTGCCTATAGAAGCACTGGAAATGGAGGTCCATTAGAGATGTCTGAGGTCTGCTGTAGTAGTCCCTGTCCTAAAGTGACCTTGCTTGGCTAAAAGGTATCTGAGATCCTATGAGATTATACCGGTATCAAATGGTCAGAATCCTATGACCATTTGATACCGGTATAATGAGTGTCCTTCTAGTGCTTGTCACTGTAACAGTGGTACCTTGCTTTGTCTGAACGATCTCAGATCTCATGGGTGTCAGGTAAGAGGGCCAGCCAGCACTAAGCCTCTAAAGAGGAAACATGAAGGACAGGGGTCTCAGGGCTCTTTGCTCTACATCTCTCAGCACATCCACTTATGAGAGCTACTGTGTCCACCCCACAGTTTCTTCTTTCTCAGAAAGCTCCAAGTGAGGGGCATCGTTGCTGGCCATTGAGGACTCTCCAGGGCTGGGCGTTGTACCCATGTGGCAGTTAAAACCAGACTTCTGTGTTTAGTCATTCTTTTCTGCCTTGATTGACTCCCCCATTTCTTTGGAAACCAGAACCTTGCAGAAACTCTCAAGTTTCTCCAAGAGCTGGCTCAGCCCTAGCTCTCAGTCTGGCTGACCATAGTGGCCTTGCTGGCATTGGGGCCTCTGGCCAGGTCTGAGGTCATCTCCCAGCCTTAAGTAAGGCCTCAGCCAAGCAGTGGAAAGAAAGAACGGCAATACACTCAGAAAACATTCCCAGTGGAATTCCCAGCCAGCATCCTGAGAGCTGTAAATGGAGCACATCCAGAATGGTTTCCAGGTAATGGGACCCTCCCTGGAGTAAGGTCTCCTAGTGATAAAGCCCCTATGTGGTAGTGAGGCTTCCAGAGTTGGGTGAGGGCCCTGGATAGTGAGATCCCCCAGGTAGTGAGGCCTGGGGGTCTGGGAGACTCTGCAGTCGTGAGGCTCTGAAACAGTGAGACTCCAGTGTCTAGGCTGCCTTAAGAGAGCCTGGAGCAGGCTTCAGAGTGGAACCCTGACAGAGACATACATGAAGGTTTTTTTCCCTCCAAGCTTTAATCTATTATTATTATTATTATTATTATTATTATTATTATTATTATTTTAGAACTTTAATGAAACTTTCGATCAAGGCCTCATTTGCTCATGGGAGTTACACCTAGATGCTGGGTCATGGTGACCAGGTGACCAAGCTTAAACCTTAGCCATGCCTCCTGCAGAAGCAGGCCTCCTGCCTCAGAGTTTGAGGTTCTTTGCAGAACAGAATGGGCACTCGAGGATGAATCCTCCAAGGAGCAAAAAACAGACTCATGCGCATAAAGTATCCTTCTCCAGTGTCCCTCACAGAGCTGGGAGAGGCCACGTACCTGGTCCCCAGAGCGTGACACATTGCTGCTCATGGGTCTGGCAGATGCCGTTGTAGCAGTAACCATCCACTCCTTGACACGGGTGGCCATCATGTAGGTACACATTGGCTGGACAGTGAGGGGCGGTCCCTGTGCAGAATTCTGGGAGGTCACAGGAGTTGCTGGAGCCCCTGCATGCAGTCCCCGGAGGCTTCAGCTGAAAAGACAAGGTGGCTTATAGCACATTGTACCAAGTAGAAGGAAGCATCCTCCGGTTGCTCTCCTGGGGCAGAATGTAGCAGGCTACCTCCTACAGTCACACAAGCAGGTAGGGATTTCAAAGCCATCCCCTCTGATGATAGAGAGCTCTTTTAGAATGGCTTTACATGGTTTACATTTGTATTATGAGACTGTGTAGGCAACCAAGGACAGCTCATGTGGGAACAACAGTTAACACTAGGGTTCTCCAAGGAGTAGACAAGATAGCTCTTGTTGGACCTCATGTTGAAGAGGTGTACTTTTCTCAGGTTGCCGGCACTATCACATACTGTATGTTGACACTTGTCCTTATCCTTAGGCATTTGCTGGGGAGGTAGAAAAAAACAGCAAGATCAGAAGCCCAACAGCAGTGGCATGCTGTCAACCCATTAAAGAACTGGGGCCCTCTCTGACTTTGTGGGAAAATCTGGAGTGGGGCTGGGGGGGGGCGGAGAGCTGGAAGGGTAGGGGGAGGGTGGGGATGAGCACCAGGAAGTGGCAACAGCCATGGGAGTGGCTACCAAGTGAGGTCTGTTAGACCTCTGACTAGCATCTCATCTTTTGCCCCTGGAGAAGTTAAGGTTCAGGGTGGCTCGTCTGAGCTACATAATCAAGGGCACCGAGTCCCCGGGCTTGCTTGGTGGCATGCAGACTCCCAAAGGCTACAGGGTAGATTCACCTGCCAACTCCTGAAAGGTGTAAAGCCTGAAAGGAATGGCTTGAAAGCTACAAAAGTGGATGGTTGTTGGGCATCAGCACATGTTCCTTCTTCCTTGCGACGTCTTGAGTGTAGGCTTGGCTGCTCTCACCTTTTCTTATCTCCTTCCTGGCACTCTCCTGCACTAGTAACTGGGCACCTGGGGGTGCTCACTTCTTACAGCATTCCTCAGAACTTAGTGAACAACAGGAAAGGCCAAATACATATCATTATAACACACTTGTAAATGATGTGCTTGGGTGGGGTGGATAATAGGGAGTTGCCTGCAATCTTTGTGCCAAGATCCGTTGCTTAAATATCTAGGCATAAAAGTCTATCCTGGGAGCTGCTAACGCTCAGGCCTCTCCCCTGTCAGAGAAGCATTTGAAATAAGCAGGATTAACGGTGGTGGAAATGCCTAAGCAAGAACAGTGATAGCAGCATAAAAGTAAATCAGGGAAACCGCCACTCTGCCACTGAGGGTGGCCTACACTTTCTGTTGGTACAGACTTTCTAGGAACCATCAGCATAGATTCTCTGCTACATGCCTGATGCCAGACATTGGTGTCAGGCAGGTTAACCTAGCATGAAGCTGAGCGACTGGGATAGCGCTGGGTTCTCCTCCCGTTGTTCTCCTCACGGAGCTAAGACCCTTATTAGCATAAATGGCGTATGAAGGTTGAGCTTGGGTTTCTCAGTCCTATTAATTTTAAGCCCACAGACAATTTATCACAGAGAATTAGCAATTAAAATGTGCATTTTTTTTTTACCAGATCAGATGATTAACAGAGCAGCAAGGTGGTGAAAGGGTAGCTCCTCAGGATGAGATGAAGTTGGGGAACCAGTCTATCCTACTGCTCCGCTTGCACCAGTCTGGAGCCACCCAGACCAGTTGGCAACCTCAGGCTAAGCTGAACTTACCTGACAGTCTTCACAGCACTGCCCATGCGCGCACACAGCATCTGGCTTCAGAGTACAGGTGGTAGCGTTACAGCAGCGATTGGTGCATTCCTGAGGAGGGGAATGGGATCCATTTGAAGGGTCTTATGAGGTGGTGGCTCTCAAGATGCAAATGTCCACAACCCAATTGACAGCCAAAGATAAGGCCACCCAGATCCTGAGATGAAAACCTGTCCCAGAATTGTTTTCCTTGGCACAAGAGCAAAGTGTCTGTTAAGTGTTTGTGAACCACCAGGTAAGGTGTTACCAGGAGCACTCAAGTATCCTTCTCAGGAGGAGGTCTGGGGATGCTGGGAGTACCTCAGATCAGCAGCACATTGGGGTTTCCAGGGGATTCCTCCTGAAGGGCATGTTGTAATAAACTGTGCCAGAATCATTGAAGGACTTGGAAATTGCTCATTTAAAAATAGATGCATACGCTCAATCCAAAGGATGGTCCCAACGACTGCGGCTGCCAGGGATCCATCCCACAATCAGTCACCAAACATAGACACTATATCATATGCCAGCAAGATGGTGCTGAAAGGGCCCGGATATAGCGGTCTCGGGGGAAAACATACCAATCCCTGGCAAACATGGAGGNGGGGGGGGGATACATCTCAGTGGTACAGCACTTGCCTGGAATATTTGTTTAAAAATTGGGGGGGGTGTCTACCTTTGATTTAGAGTATGCAGATGAACTGAGGAAAAATTCAGGCTAGGTCCCTGTGGTCTAGCCAGGTGAGTGAGGAAGAAAGCCTTGTTTAGCAAAGGTAGGTGTTTGACCTAGTGCATTCTGGGAAGAGGACTGGATGACAGAACGAGACTGAAGGATGTTGGCACCAAGAGTTCTCATTTTCTCTTATTTTTAACCATCCCTTCCTCCCTCACCCTCTCCCTCCTCCTTCCTCCCTCCCTTCCTTCCATCTTTCCTTCCCCTCTTCCCTTCTACCCCTCTTCCTCCATTTTCTCTCTCTTTTCTTTTCTTTCTTTCTCTTATATTAATTATCAAATCCAAGCACTCATGGATACAAGGCCAACACTCTTTAAATTGGGCCTTCTTCATCAGCCTTCTTTCTTGTTTTTTGGGGACAAGGTCTTTCTATGTGGCCCTGGCTGGCATGGCGCATGTAGACAGGCTGGCCTTAACCTGTGGTGGCCAATCCTACTGCTTCTGCATCCTTGGTGTTGGAATTATAGGCTTAGGCCACCATACCTGGTTTGAGCATGCATGTTTTAGGGTATCCAACTGATTAAAAAAAATCCAGCTGTCTCATGCTCTCTGAAACAAAAGCGAGGAAGAAATTCATCTCCTTCAGTAGCTCGTGCACCGCAGGAGCACATGGCTTTCTGGCAAAGAGAGATGTGGATCGAGACCCTCTGCCTGTTTTAGTGTACTGTTTTGTGTAGTGAATCTCTGAAGTCCACGAGCTTTAGAGCATCCTGGTAGCTTAGAATCTGTGCAATTTAGAAGAAAATGTCACAGAATGCTTGGTGCTGCCCAAGTCCTCAACCTTCTATTTTTAATGCGCTCTGAAGAGCTTCTACTAATACAACCAGGCAGCATGAGGCTAATGACAGCCATGTCTAATAGTATAGTAGGCTAATCCTATCTCTTGTGAATGAACTTATTCATATCATAGATATAATTACTAAATTAGCCAGTGATTAGGACAATTTAAGGCATCCCATGAACTGGTCTGTGAAGCACTGTTTACATTGGCACCTACCATACATACTGGCAAAGCTGTTAAATTTTAAATCTGTTTGAGGACTTTATAAACATCCGGGACATGTAATGTATACAATAAGATAAAACTGCCAACCAGAAGTCACTGCGGCAGCTTTCATGACACTGAGGGGTTTTAGCTTATGGGGTTACAACTCTATACAAGTTTAGAAACTTTTCCCCCCTTAAGGATTCCATTAATTGCATCCTGGACCAGTGCCATGGAATGCGCAGGAGCGCTGTTCTGCTCACTATGGTCTCAGTGGCTTCCCTAATGTTGTATTAGCTGAGTCAGAGATTTCCTTGCAACACTGAGTTAAAACAGCCATCTGATATCTGCGGCTGAAATACTTGTAAGGCCTCCTCCTGTCTGCCCTCAAATCACTAGAAAATGTAAGCAGCAGCTCCGAAGGAAATGTATCCAAGTGGAAAGACTTCAAAGGGGATCAATCACATGAAAGAAATAATGACGTTTAAAAGATGTGTGAGGGGCTGGCAACCTCGATGGGGCTGTGCGTGTTCCCAGCCTTGTTGGTTGGAAGGCTGAGTTATCAGGACATCCTTCATGCCTTCTACCAGAAGGTGGCAACAGTTTTTAACTACCCCAAATCTATGTCTTCAGTATCACCATACTTCTCAGAAAGAGACAGATTCCTCTTCTTTCTTTCTTTCTTTCTTTCCTTCTTTCTTTCTTTCTTTCTTTCTTTCTTTCTTTCTTTCTTTCTTTCTTTCTTTCTTTCTTTCTTTCTTTCTTTTGAGACAGGGTTTCTCTGTATCGCCCTGGCTGTCCTGGAACTCAGTTTGTAGACCAGGATGGCCTCAAACTCAGAAGTCCACCTGCCTCTGCCTCCCTAGTGCTAGGATTAAAGGCGTGCACCACCACGCCTGGCACTTGTTTTTCTTTCTTTTTTTTTTTTTTTGTATATTTGTTTATTTGTTTGTTTAGATTCCTTTTTCTACTAATGTTTGCTATTTTACTAGTCAGTGGAGAAGCAGCAGAGCCAGAGAATGCCAGGTCTCTGAATCAGAAAGAATGATGAAGCCATTATAGAACCTTGTGCAAGGACCAAACGGTTATTCCTGGGCTGTGGGGAGCAGATGGGGACTCTTGGTCATCATGAGCTGGAGTAAAGCTACAGTGCACGTTCCTAGAAGCAATGGGCTTCACATCTGGGATTGAGGGAGCACAGGCTTGTTCTAGCTGTGAGCTGGTGTACACTGCTCAGACCTGTTATTCCCCCGCTTCCCTGGTGTGACATGCCAAGTCCCTCCTTGGATCAGGGGAGGCATGGTTTGGTACAGTTACTAGCAGGAGGAGTGTCTTCAGGGCCTGAGCACAAGGGACCAGAAAGAAAGAACCTGGGTAATACGTTTGACCGAAAGTCTTGGGCAAAGAAGTTTGGTCTTCCTGTAAGCTTGAACTGGCAACTTGACAGAGCTTAGAGTCCTCTAAGAAGGGAGTCTCAGTCAAGGAGCTTTTGGTCATGTCTGTGGGGGATTGGCTTGACTGTTCATTGATTTAGGATGGCCCACCTCACTGTAGACAGTGCCAAGTCCTGGGCACGTGGTTCTGGGATGAAAAATAAAGTTGTCCGAGCATGGGCCAGAGAGCAGCCCTCCTTCATGGCTTCTGCTTCAAGCTCTTGTCTGATTTTCCTCAGTGATGGACTGTGACCTGGAAATGTAAGCTGACGAAATGCTTTCTCCCCTGGGTACCTTTTTGGTCAGAGTGCTTTCTAATGGCAACAGAACAAAAGTAGGACCCATGGCTAAGCACAGGTGACATGTGAACCTAGACAGGAGCGTAAAGAGTCCACTAAAATACCACACAAGGCAGAAGGTTCACTGTGATGTTAACAGGGTCCCTGGGAGGAAGAGCTTTAGAGGAGGGAAAGGGGGCTTTCTTAAAATATCAAGAAACCTCTTAATGGGAAGTGAGGACCCTAACCACAGAAATACCAAGTCGGGAACTACATGCAAGCAGAATTTGGCTCCATTTTAATGAGGAGTTTGTCACAATCAACACGGTGTAGTGAGGTCCCTGGAGAGAGATCAAGCATACAGACACGGCTGGCTGTAGGATTCCTTTGTGGAGATGATGGAGGAGCAGCAGAACAGAATAGCTACAGTAGGAACTCGGGGATGGAGTGCTGGTGCTGGTGGTGATAATGCTGAGGATGCTAATGCTGATGATGCTCAGGATATAGCAATAGTGATGGTGGTGGTAGGGACACTGGTGTGTGGCAGAGGTAGTGAGGGCGGTGGTGATGTGGGTATGTTGGGGGCAGTGATGGGAGCTGTGGAGATGGCAGCTGATGTTGGGGATAGCAGTGAGAGAATGATGATGATGATGATGATGATGTAGGGGGCAGTGATGACAGCTGTGGTGACACAGTGACTGTCGTACATGGTATAGAAGGCAGATGGGGTGAATGGCTGCCAATGGAGTCATTCCAAATCTCAGCATTCATGATTCCATGAAGAACCGTCAGGCTTATGTGCATTAATAAATAATTATAAGGCACTCAGATCAAAGACAAACTGTCTTAAGTCAACATGGCCTCTCCTGAGAAATGTGGGTAATTTAAACTAATTGGCTTGTTTCTTTAAGCAATTAACAAGGCCTCCAAGGGACTTTTCTCCTTTGTACTTGCTATCCCACGATGGCTTCACTTTTCCCTCCGCTAATCCCGAAGCCATTCTGTAATGTTCTGTAATTAGAACTTGCTCCTAGCCAGCAACCGCTCCCTGCTCCCTCCCTGTGAGCAAAATTAACCACTGCTGCAGATGCTATGGACAAGGGCATTGTCACGGATACACTCTGAGTTTGTCAAAGACACAAAGCTACCTCTACCTCGCCTCATGCCATCTGATCACCCACCAGGCCCGTGCACTGCACATTTTCCCTCAGTTTTTGTGAGCATAAGAACATTCCTGCTGGCGTGGAGCCTTCTCGGGGACCTGGAGACAGGCTAACATGAAGATTCTATTATTTCTGGGATGGGCATGGAATATCTGAGATGCTCTGGCTTCCCGTCCCAGCTTTGTTTCCCGAGGCTCTCCTTCCAAAGGAGTCCTCTGAGAAGCTGGCTTCCTGAGCCCTTGTTCAGCCCACAGGTGGACCTGGCTAAGCCTGCCTCAGAGCTGTCTCCAACTCTAGCTTGTGTGGGTTCCCATGGAAGGAGCACCCACCTGCCTGCTCTACAAACCCTTGGCTTTGGTGTACTCTGAGTACAATCTCCTCTGAGCTGTGTGGGGTGCGTGTCATGCTGGGAGGTGGCAGTGTTCTCTTTGTTGTCCACTGTTTAGGGAGTGACAAATGACTTACACATTTCCTGTTGACCAGCTTCATCATGGGCCTATGCAATTAAGGAACTTGCCAGAGAGTGGCTGGGAAGCAGGGGTCAGTAAGCCTGGGGCGGGATGTAAACGCTAGCTGCTTTTCCTTGCTGCTTCTGAGAACAAACAAGCTGAATGGCTGGAGCCTCTGGAGCCTCAGCTGTGTGTGCAGAGGCGACTTCAGAGCAATCTCAGCTAGACAGAAAGCTCAGCTCAGCGCTGCTTATCCACACTCCCCGTTCACAGCAGGTTTTATAAAGAGAAAGGCACGGTACTCATGGGCTCTTAGAAGCCAGGCTCCCAGGGCTTTGCTTTCCAAGAGACTCTGAGATAAATGCTTTCATGATTCTCATCCTCACCTCACTAAGAACAGGGCATCCTTCAATAGAGAAGGCACTCACCTATTAAAGCCAAGTGATACAGCCACCTCTGTTACATGGCCAACATTCCAAAAAGCCACCAACTATGGGTCACTGTTTCAAGGTGGCCATATGGGACTTTTCCAGAGACTCTCTATTATACCAATATCCTGACTATTAGCTCATTTCCCCTTCCTTTTCTCCCTCCTCCCTCAGTGTGTGTGTGTGTGTGTGTGTGTGTGTGTGTGTGTGTGCGCATATGTGTATGTGTGTGTATGTGTGTGTGTGTGTGTGTGTGTGTGTGGTTTGTGTGTAGGCCAGAGGTCAACTTCAGCTGTCATTCCTCAGGTTCTCTCCTCTTTGTCATTTTGGAATGGGTTTTTCACTGAGGCCTTAATCTAGGGCTCACCCATTAGATGAAGCTGAAGGGCTAGTGTGTTTTAGACATCTGCCTATCTCTGCTGACCTCCAGTGCTAGGACTGCAGGCACACACTATCACACCCAGCTTTTCCATGTAGGTTTTTAGGAACTCAGGCTCTCCTGGTTGCATGGCAAGTCCTTTAACAAGCCATCTCTCCTGCCTCCTATCACCAGTTTTTAGCCTGTTCATTTTGCTGCCTGAGCTCGCCCAAGCTCCTCCATCCTCCCAGTCAGAGGCAATGGCAGGCACCATGGAGAGAGTCCCCTTACCTCTGGCTCTCCGCAGTCACACTCTTCTCCTTCTTCCACATAACCATTTCCACACTTCCGGCCCCCAAAGGCCTGCTTGACCTCTGGTAGGTTGAAGAGGCACATCCCCATTCCCTTCTCCAGGCTAGCCTCCAGGTCCTTCCTGCTACAGCTGCTGAACACCATGGGGAATGGGAACCTGGGAAGGAAAGGCCACAGTGAGTCATACAGGCACCAGAGGCCATCCCTCTCTTCAGGCACTGTGACCAAGGATGCCGGTGCAGTAACATACAGCTGCTCACAGCTATTTCAATGAACAGGATTTGCTTAACCATGGTCAAATGAAGCACTGTCCGGTAGTCCTGGCATCCATTCCCATAGGGTAAGGAAGAAGGGCTTTGTCAAAAACAAAGTGTTTATTTTTTGTTTTTGTTTGTCTTTTTTTGACAGTTCCACATCAGTAGCTTTAGACAGTCATACTATGGTGCTATTAATAGTTCTTCAGGGAGGTATTAGTTACTTTTTGACTGCTGTGATAAAACACTATGGCCAAGGCAACCTATAAAGGAAATCATGTAATTGGGCTATAGTTTCAGAAGATCGGAGCCCATGATGGTAGAACAAAGGTATGGTGCCAGGAACAGCTGAGAGCTCACATCTGCATCCACAAGTAGTGGGGAGAGGAAAGTGAGGAGGGGAAGAGGAGAGGGAAGGACAGAGAGAGAGACAAAGAGACAGAGACAGACTGGGAATGAGAAGAGTGTTTTGAAACCTCAAAGCCTGCCTCCAGTGACATACTTCTTCCAAAAGAGGCCACACCTTCATCCTTCCCAAACAGTTTTACCAATTGAAGACCAAGTATGCAAATGTATAAGCCTATTAAGGCCATTCTCAATCAAACCACCAGAGAGGTGATGTTGTAGGAAATGAAGTCTTAGGGTCTAGAATTTATAACAAAGACACATATGGGGTGGTGGACTGTGAAAGGAAGCCTGGTAAGATTGAGCCAGGGCGTGAAGTCCCGGAGATCCATAATGGATGGTAGGAGGTTCACCTGAACCCAACTCTAATCCCTTGTCTCATAGCCACAGCCCCCTACAGAGAGAATTGTGGCCATCAGTTATATAGGGACAGCACCCACACATCCCTCCTCATGTAGATGAGGCATCTCAGGCCAAGCCAATAGAAAGCACTTGATGTCAGACCCACCCCACCCCTAAACTGCATATAAGATCTGCATATCCAGAAGGAATAAAAATGTGTGAGATAACTCTGTTGTCTGAGAGCATCTGTCACCAGAGCTGTAACACTGCCAGGGAAGAGAACGTTCTCCCAGTGCTTTTGCCACCAGAAGCTCCCCTGCACTTACTTCCCTAGCCAGCGAGCTCAGCTCTGCTAGGCTCAGCACAGTAGCAACAGTGGCAGCAGCAGCAGCAGCAGCAGCAGCAGCAGCAGCAGCAGCAGCAGCACCACCACCACCACCACCACCACCACCACCACCACCACCACCACCAGAGCAGCAGCAGCAGGGACAGCAGCAGCAGGAATAGCAGCAACAGGGACATCAGAGGCACTTGCCCCTCCCTGCTCATGCCCTTTCCCCATGCCCTTTGCATCCCCCCTCTGGGTTGGGCCAAAGGTCTCCTTGACTAGCTTCTGGTACACAGACCAACAGATACATAGTAATGCCTTTATTGATACATACACAGAGGAAAATGGTATGAATGATGCTGTGTATTGGTTCTATGTGTTCAGGGGACATATGGTCTGTCCCACTATAGATCAGTTTGATATTGACATGCAGGACTATGAAGACTGAGTGATGGTCTTTTCCTGACACAGCTCTCAGCAAATGGAGGTGGTCCAGAGTATAGGTCTTGGTCTCATCTATAAATTCCAGGGCTAGAATGGGTGTGGTGGGGTCAGCCACAAAGCACTGGTCCCTTTCTGGGGTCTAGAAGAGCTTCTCAGGTTCTTGGCCCCTGAGTGGACCTTGTGACTTGTTGTTGGCAGTAGGCTGTGAGCAGGAGTGATGTTAGGTCTGTGCTGCTGAACTGACTATTTCTCCACTAAGTCTTTTTTTCCCTTTTTCTCAAATGACCAGGAGCTGCATTTGTGGTATCTGGATCTGACTCCCAGAAAGAGAAAAGCACATTTCTTGAGAGCCATGGAGAACTGGGGACATTTTCCTAGAGCAGCCATGTTATGGGTATGGTTCCCCCTAAACCACACACACACACACACACACACACACACACACACACACACACACACACACACACACATACACACACACACACTGGTAGTAGCTCCAATGATCTGTTGCTGAAAGGTTAGGGGCCTTTCACAGGTGGTACCTCCCTCCGGGAAGGTGGGATGCCACCGCTAGAAGGGTTGGAACTCCCAAGAAACCCTGACTAGTTCCCACTAGAATGAGACATCAAAAGAACCAGCTTGGCCTTGGAGTCACTCTTGCTTCCACATCTTGCCATATGACTGCTTCCTCTTGCAAGCCCTTTGCCACTGTGACACCTCTTGCCATGAGGACCCTACCAGGGACATAGATGTTGGCACCATGCCTTTGAACAAACTCTAAACTGTAGGTGGAATAAACCTCTTTATGTACTACGCATCAGCAACATTCTGTGATAGCAACAGAAAGCAGACTACTATAGTTATCCCAACACAAAGTACACCATTCTCTCTTAAAAATACATTTTCTGATCTCTTGAGGCATTCAAGACGATGAGGACTGGCTTGCTAGAAAGCCAGGTTTTATGACTTAGTGAGGAAGCCTACTGTCCAGCACACCCAGCACACCTCCCCATGGAGACATTTACAGGATGACATTATAATTGGATTTCAATCAATTGGCCAGGTCAACCCAAACAGCTACATCTCCCTAAATATGACAGAGAAACTGCCACATCACGACAGAGTTTGGCAATAGTTTTGGGTCCCGAGGGTTCGTGCAGCCAGGCTGATGACACCATTCATTCCTCTGTACCTCCCTGTCCCCTTGCCTTCTTTCACTTTCAGGTTAAATGGAGTATAATTCAAACCACAAATAAACAAATGAAAGTGAGTCAGTCCTGCTCTCCGAGACAGGAAGATGGTAAATTGAGACTGATGAACAGGACTGTAACAAAGTTCCCTTTGGAATCGTTGTGCGTTTCCTTGGCAGAGAGATTATTACTGGTATCAAAATAATGCAGAAAAGCTCCCATGAACAACAGAGTGTAACACAACTTAGAAAGGCATGGTGTGGAAGAGACCAGTATATTACTCAAGATGCTGAAGGCGGTCCTCTGCAAAGGATGCAGTTTGGCCAAGGACTAGGGCAGGCTTTCTTTTTGGTTTGAGAGCACCCCTCCATGAGGACCTTGGGGCCTGAACTTCATTCTCAGACATACACAGCTAGGTGCTGTGGTGGCAGGCTATGTCCAGCTCCCTCTGGAAGAGGCCAGTCTCTGGAGAGTGCCCAGGTTAATTAGAAAAGACTCCAGGCTAAGTTGATGGGAAGGTTTGGCAATGGGGAGATAGTTCAGTAAAGTGCTCATAATGCAAGTGTGAGGACCTCAAGTCAGACCCCCAGAAACACACATTCAGCAGTAGTGTGTGTCTATAATCCCAGTGCTCCCACAATAAGAAGGGAGGCAGAGACAAGAGAAGCCACAGGAGCCTATGGATCAGGTAGCCTGATGTACTCAATAGAGAAGGCAAGTGGTCTGTTTCAAACAAGTTGGCAGGTGAGGACCAGTTTTTTAGGTTGTCCTCTGCCATGCCTGCATCGATGTCTTAGGGTGTCTCTGTTGGAACTGCAAAACAGCACTGCCCTCCTGAGATATTAGGTGAGGTTCTGGTGAAGGTGCTGACCCTGAGGGTCAGTCACACACATCACAGAGCTGTCACTTACCCCAGAGGCTAGGCATGCTGGCTTTTATAGTCTTGCTTAATAAAACTTGCAGAGACTACTGGCCATGGTCCTCAGTTCTTCCTCCTCCAACCTGGGGACTTTTGGCCTTTTCTAGTAGTCACAGCCCTTCCCTTAGATAATTTTCCCTTATTTTTGGTACTGGGGTGGTAACTAGGGCTTCAGGCATACCAGGCAAGTGCTCTAACCCTGAGCCACTTGACAGGTAGCCCTGACACCATCCTAGCACACGAAAGCTCTTTGGATAATAAACGGGGATGGGGATGAGGGACATAAGCTAAGTGATGCACACTGAGCGAATGTGGAGGGTGGGCAATCCCCAGAGAGAACTCACTATGAAAGGAGCAACTGAGCCCCTCCAAAGGTCAAGATAAAGACAGTGTGGACATACCCTGAGAAGAGCTCAGCGTGGGCATGGGCGGCAGTTAGGTGGAAATTCATCAGTAACAAAGCAGATACACACCCCTAGAAGCAGCCCCTTCTCCAGAAAAGGATCCCTAGCCAGTCCTTGTCATTCACAGTCAAGGACAAAGTCCTGATATGGTGAGAAGATACCAGAGTGTCCTTACCCATGAAGCTCTGTCAGTCTGTTTTATAAATACATTCTCTCATCTCTTCAGGCAGCAAAAATGACAAGGACTGGCCTGCCAGAAATCCAGGAGGTTATGACTTTGTGACCAAGCAGGCCTGGTGTCTAGCCCACCCAGACTTACCTCCCCATGGAGACGTTTACAGGATTATCTTATAATTGTCACACTCTCGATGGCGCTTTCCTAAGAAACTCTAACACTACCTAGCCTGAGCTACCAAGGTGCTCAGTGGAATAATGTCCACTGTTAAGAAAGCATCAAAACTTAAAGGTAATGAACCCTGACCTCCACTCTCTGTACAAAGTTTAGTAAACTGAAGTTATTTCAAGTCTCAGAAGAGAAGAAGGGGAGATTAAAAGAACCCACATATCAGTTTGTTTTCACTACAATCCTATTCTGATCTATACATACCAGATTTCTTTTTATACCTCAAAAGGCCACTCAGTGCATATAGCCAAGAACTGCTGGTTCACGGGGTCCTGAGTTCTATCATTAGCATGAGCAGTGTGCCAAAGAGCCCTGAACCAGGCTTAGAATCTGCTCTCTGAGGCCGTAGGCATCCACTGCAGGGCCTGTGTGGTGTGGCCACTGATGGATGCTGTCATTCCAGTTCAGCTACACCAGGGAAGCGGCACCACTCTGTCTCCTAGTCTGCTGCCCTAGAGTTTTCTACGATGGCAGAGCTCAGTGGATACGGATGTTGTCATCAAAACACGCTGTTACTCGTTCGCCCATTTGAGAAGTAGTTTTTTTGTTTTTTTTTTTTTGAGACAGGGTTTCTCTGTGTAGCCCTGGCTGTTCTGGAACTCACGATGTAGACAGGCTAGCCTCGAACTCAGAAATCCACCTGCCTCTGCCTCCCAAGTGCTGGTATTAAAGGCTTTTGCCACCGCTCCCAGCTGAGAAGTAGCTTTTACAATTCCATTATACTCTAAGGTACTGAGGGTCCCAAGAGGATTCAGTTATGGCCTGAGTACCACCCTCTGTCCCCAGGATTAGTCCTTGCCAACTCACTTTCCATCTGGCTGCCCAGTGCCTCATGTGTCTTTCAAGCCACTTCTTGAAATCCTGTAGGATTTCCAGGAAATGGTCCTAGAACTGTCAGGCCCTTAGGTACACAGTTATTTATGCCACATATATGGGAATGGCAGGTTATTCTTTTTTTCCTGTTATGGTCTTAGTACTACAAGACTATAATTTCCTAAGGCTAGTCACTGAGTTAGATATTGGCCTAATTGTTCATTCTAAACAATCCTATGAGAGTATGAGTCCCATTTGCAAAGGGACAATGGGTTTCTACTCAGGGGCTGACAGACATTGGGTTTGAATAAGTCTTTTGATTCCAAGTTCATTGATTAAAAACTACCCTATTTCTTTCATTACTTAAGTCAGCATTGGATGAACAGCTGCAATGTAGCAAGTGATCAGCATACACTTGATGCCCAAACTTAGATGCTGGGGCCCAACCTGCCTACACTTCAGCACATGCCTAGGCCAGTGGCTCTCAAAGTGTGGTCTAGGAGCAGAAGTGTCAATACCTTAATAGGGATGCAGATTCCAAGGCCCTGTACAGATTCACAGAGTGGGAGGGACACAGGGAGGTCCGCAGCACCTCTGTGCTTCCAAGAGAGTGGTTTATTTGATATAAAATGCACAAGATATAAAATTCACCTTTTAAGATTACACTGGCCTATGACCATGCCTGTGAGAGATTATCTTGATTAATGATTAATGTGGGAAGTCTCAGTCCACTATGGGCAACACCATTCCTAGGCAGGTGGACCTGAGCTTTATGTGAAAGGTAGCTGATTAGGAGTCAGTAATTAGTGTTCCTTTGTGGTTCCTGTCTTGTCTTCACTCAAGTGATGGACTATTACCTGTAAGCATGAAATAAAACAAACTTTTCTTTCCCCGATTGTTTTTGGTCAAGGGTGTTAAATAACATCAATAGAAAAATAATTGAGAACCACCACCCACCACTCAAACCCAGGCCTATTAAGTAGTCTCTTCTGTTCACTGCATGGAGAAAGAGCCATACACTATGTCCCTTTGTGTGGCTGGTTCTTTCCTGTAGCATAGTGCTTCAAGGTTCATCCATATTGTAGCATGCATCAGTACAACATCCCTTTCTATGGCTCAAAGATTGTTCCATGGTAAGATGGCACTACATCTGGCCAAGAGATATCAGTTCAAGCTTGAGACCCTCTTACCTAAGATTCATGTCTTAAGAATACTGTTGGAGCAACTCCTACCTATTTGAGTCAACTCTGAAACACTTTGTAGGCTCCTCAGAGTGCACCTTTTATGGGTTTTGCTTAGATACCATTTTGGTGTCATTTTTCTGAGAAGCTCTGTGTAGCATTTGGAAAACCTTAACTTGGTTTTGGGTATAAACTCAAATTTCCCCAAGTTTCTGCCTGTCTCTTTAAGACAAACCCCAATCAGGAATGTGTTCATAAATACTAACAACTGCAGTAACTGGTGTGGTTAAGTACATTCGGGAGGCAGAAGCAGGTGAATCTCTGGGAGTTCAAGGCCAGCCAAGGCTCCATGGAGGGACCCAGTCTCAAAAATAAAACAGAGCAGAGCTGCAGTGATCCATGGGTCCTTGCTCTACACACAAATTAGGGAAGGCAGTGTTGTGGACAGGGCAGTGTTGTGGACCTGGCAGTGTTGTGGACAGGGCAGTGTTGTGGACAGGGCAGTGTTGTGGACAGGGCAGTGTTGTGGACAGGGCAAGAGATGCTCCCGTTCACTCCTCACTTGTACTTTTACCTTCTTACTCACCTGCCTATTTCCTGGTGCTCCCACGAAGAGAGGACCAAATCGGGCTCTGTGTTTTTTCATGACATCAGAGATCTTGCTCAGTCCATGCAGGGTATGCATTTAAGAACACAAGTTTGTTTCTTCTATAGTTCTTGGCAAGCTCATCACAGCACACCATTTCATACATTTAATAAACTATCCCTACTATGCCAGATCAGCAGCTAATTAAACTGACATATAGCAATGGCAGATTTGGGCAAGCAATAAAAGTAGAGAATTACACAGAAAAGAAGCCATTTCCCATGCTCCTGTCCCCGGGCACAAGAACATTTTAAAATAATTGCACCTGAGACCCAGAAAAGAAAGCTGCTTTCAGTTCTGTGCAGAGAATTTATCTCAGGCACCACCAGCATCCCGCTGTGAGTCCTGCTCAGATACGACCTCTTGTTAGACACATTCACCCTTTTCTCTAATATTTAACTGCCAGGGACACTTGGGGCAAACTTACTGCATTGAATGCAAGGTTAGACATAGAAAGAGAATGAAGTAGAAAGGAGGGTGGTTTTCAGGGAAATAAAACCCTAGTACTTAAAAAAAAATAAAGAGGAAGCCACTTAGGGCTTCCCATTATACTGGCAGTCACGACTTAATATCCAGCTGTCCAGCTGTCTCCAAACTGCCAAGAAAACATGATTAGGGACAACTTTTACTTTTGAGAAACCTGTAGTCAGAAAGGGCTTTTCTAGTTCAAGCCTATTGTACATTTCATGGCTGTAGACTTAGGGTGACTCATACTGAGCCAATTTATCAACCCTGACAGAAGTCTGGAGTTATCTGCTTAATGAAAGCTCGCTGGGAACCCTTAGGAGACAACTACTTTTCCAGTAAAAATTAGGCCTCCAGGCCAAGCTTCTGGGAGGAGGTTGGACACAGGAGCTGCAGGTTTCATGGTTTTCTACGGCTCTGTTGCTTCCCTGGCAATTTGGTCCAGTCTCCCAGTCCATTACTTCAGCTCGGAGCTGCAGCAAAGATGAAGGAAGAGGAAGGGACCTTCACAGGCCCTGAACAACCATAGATTAGATACCATATGATTGCGTGATGGAGAAAGCTAGCTTTGAGGAAATGGGGGTGGGAAACCATCCATATTTATCCCTTTAAATTGACTGAAAAAATACTTTAAGAGAACGTAGATAGTGCTCTACATGATAGAGGACTCCATTTGCCCAATAATTAAAGCCAATAATTGGCAAGTGAGACCTCAAAAATTAAAAAGGTTTTGCAAAAGCAAAGAAACAATCAAGAAAAGAAGAAGCCCACAGAATGGGAGAGAATCTTTGTCAGCTATACATCTGACAGAGGATTCATATCTAAAACATTTAATGACCTCGGAAAACAAAGATTCAACCTCCCTGCTCCAACCCCAACCCATTCAAACAATTGGGCTACAGATCTTAACAAAGAGTTCTCAAAGGAAGAAAGATCTCAAGGAATGTTTATTGTCCTTAACAATTAGGGAACTGCAAACCAAAACAACCCAGAGAATCCATCTCACCCTTAGATGAATGGTAATGATCAATAAAACAACCAACAATAAATGTTTAAGAGTATGTGGGGTAAGAGGAACTCTCATTTACTGTTGGTGGGATTGCAAATGTGTTTGCCACTCTGGAAATCAGTATGGAGAACTCTCAAAAAGTTAAAACTAAATCTACCATATGAGCCAGCTATACCACTCTTTGTCATATGTTCAAAGGACTCAACATCCTAGGCCACAGACAATGGCTCCGCCATGTTCACTGTTGCTCCACTCACAAGAGCTAGGGCATGGAAGCAAACAAAATATCCTTAATTGACAACTGGATAATGAAAATGTGGTACACAGGCACTATGGGATACTATTCAGGTGTAAGAAAAAAAATTAAAACATGAACTTTGCAGGAGAATAGATGGAATTACAGAAGACCATATTGGATGAAGTAAGCCAGGCCCAGAAAGACAAATATCACATGCTTTCTCTTATCCATGGTTCCTAGCTATAGGACTTCATATGGCAGTATATAACATAGAGTGACTGAAGAAACCAGGAAAGTAAAAGAAGCCCTCCCTGGTGTTTTGTGTGTCTCTGTGTGTGTCTGTGTGGTGTCTGTGTGTGTAAGTAGTAGAGGGAAATGATGGCAGGTTAACAGGAGATTTGAAATAGGAAATGGGTAAAATAGGGGTACTTAAACTTGAGCAAGGAAGGATATCAAGAAAAGGAGATGGGGAGAGGAGGTCAACTAACACTGAGATGCCTGGAAACTCCATAAAGGAAGCATCATGCTATTATTTACCTAGAATTGCATTCATGAAAATCTATGTGGACACATGTGTATATGAATGTATATAGTTTAAATGAAGTTATCTCACTTGGGCTGACAAAGTTCCCCCCAATATCCATATACTAACAAAATCTCCAATACCTTCCTTTCAAGTTATTGGTTAGGGTAGTCCAAGATTCCCCACCAAGCAATATGGGCTTTTTCTGTTGTCCTTAATTGCCTCTGAGAGGTTGAAGGCAAGTTCCTACTGTTGAAGACACTGTGCACTTCAGACTCCAAATCCTACTTTTGACACAGACCTGGAGGACCGGAGCTGGATCTGACTTGAAAGCCTCCTCCCTAAAGACTAGTTTCATGGTAGTAGTTTCATGGAAAGGCAGAAGGCAGAAGACAACCAGTGGTCTACTCAGCTGTGATGCCTATAAACTAGTACCATGACCAGCATGATAACTCCATGGCTTCAATGGTGGTACTCACATCTTGGTAGTAACAGCTCTCTGATTGGACTTAAGGCCTGGTCACCAAGTGCTGTATTGGTACTGGAAACCTAGCCAACTATCTGGGGCTAGTGAGGTCATGGACCTTGAAGGGGAACCCACAACTGCCACTCTGTTAAACCAGAATATAATTCCTAACTGAATTCTAAATATTTGCTCTTATACCCACAGATCAATGTAGCTCTCACTTCTCATCAAAGACATTTCTCTTTGCAACAGATGGGGACCATTACAGAAACCATGACTGTCAAAAAGCCGAGCACAAGCAATCACAGGGCTCTCAGACCCTGCACTCTGTACCCTGAGATCAGGGAACGTTTCAGACGAGGGGACGGGAAGATTTTAAGGGTGAGAGGACCAGAAAATCATCTGTGAAACTATGACTCCTAGAAATGACAGGAAAGCTACATCCGTGATACTTCAATAATGTGGCTGCCTAGCTAAGACCTGAACAAGGTTGATAACAGTCAACATACTAACAAGAAATGGGGAATCTCAAGGGGATCCACCTCTAGACAAAGAACTATGGGAAACTAAAGGATGCTGAGCATGGGAAAAATAGACTTCTCCAGGCAAGACTATACATATCAAACACAAAACCCCAGACCAGAAAACCCAACAACTACAACCAAATTCCAAACTCACATGTTCACTGAGGAGAAATGACATCACTGCAAAGAGCTACTCAACAGCTCCTGGAAAATAGGATGCTGGGAGCTTCCCACTGATTTTTTTATTTTCAGACTGAGTTGGAAGCCACAGCACAGCAGATCTGGTATGTTCTTTCTCTGGGAGGTGTGGTATGGAGCAGGTGGGGAGAAGAAAACCAGGGTGAGGATGTCTGAGTACCTGCCTGTTAGCACTACCTGGAGCCTCAGTTTTATATCTATAAAGTGGGGCTCATCACCTCCCACTTTAAGGATGAAGACAACAGAACTCCAACCAAATCCCCCAAAGTTTTAGAGGTAATTTCACAGTATCTCCCCTAAGGCAACTTAGGGAAACATGCCTCTGACTGCCTTGCTCATTCTTGGGCTTAAAAACATTCAGAGATGGTACAGAATCCATTATCTGTGGCCAGAATACAGCAACCTGTCATAACTGTGGCCAGAATACAGCAACCTTGTAAAACTGCAAAGCCAAATGAAGAAGAGTTACACACTCTCTCACTTTAGTCTATACTGGGTAACAAAATGACTTCTGAGTTCTAAAGGTAAACAGGAACTCCCCTACCCACCCACTCCCACTTCTTGGCCCTGGCGTTCCCCTTTACTGGGGCATAGAAAGTTTGCAAGACCAAGGGGTCTCTCTTCCCAATGATGGCCGACTAGGCTATCTTCTGCTACATATGCATCTAGAGACACAAGCTTTGGGGTTACTGGTTAGTTCATATTGTTGTTCCACCTATAGAGTTGTAGACCCCTTCAGCTCCTTGGGTACTTTCTCTAGCTCCTCCATTGGGGGCCCTGTGTTCCATCATATAGATGACTGTGAGCATCCACTTCTGTATTTGGCAAGCATTGGTATAACATCAAAAGAGACAACTATATCAGGGTCCGTTCAGCAAGATATTGCTGGCATTTGCAACAGGGTCTAGGTTTGGTGGCTGATTATGGGATGGATCCCCGGGTGGGGTCTCTAGATGGTCCATCCTTTCGTCTTAGCTCCAAACTTTGTCTCTGTAACTCCTTTCATGGGTGTTTTGTTCCCTATTCTAAGGACGAATGAAGTATCCACATTTTGGTCTTCGTTCTTCTTGATTTTCTTGTGTTTTGCAAATTGTATCTTGGGTATTCTAAGTTTGGGGCTAATATCCACTTATAGGTGAGTGCATATCAAGTGACTTCTTTTGAGATTGGGTTAACTCACTAAGGATGATATCCTCCATTTGCCCAGAATTTCATAAATGGATACATCCATTTGCCCAAGAATTTTATAAATTCATTGTTTTTAAAAGCTCAGTAGTACTCCATTGTGTAAATGTACCACATTTTCTGTATCCATTCCTCTGTTGAGGGACATCTGGGTTCTTTCCAGCTTCTGGCTATTATAAATAAGGCTGCTATGAACATAGTGGAGCATGTGTTCTTATTTCCAGTTGAAACATCTTCTGGGTAGATGCTCAGGAGAGGTATTGCTGGATCTTCCAGTAGTACTATGTCCAATTTTCTGAGGAACCTGCAGACTGATTTCCAGAGTGGTTGTACCAGCTTACAATCCCACCAACAATGGAGGAGTGTTCCTCTTTCTCCACATCCTCGCCAACATCTGCTGTCATCTGAGATTTTGAACTTAGCCATTCTGACTGGAGTGAGGTGGAATCTCAAGGTTGTTTTGATTTGCATTTCCCTGATGATTAAGGAAGTTGAACATTTTTTTCAGGTGCTTCTCAGCCATTCGGTATTCCTCACTTGAGAATCCTTTCTTTAGCTCTGTACCCCATTTTTAATGGGGTTATTTGAATTTCTGGAGTCCAGCTACTTGAGCTCTTTGTATATATTGAATATTAGTTCCCTATCAGATTTAGGATTGGTAAAAATCCTTTCACAATCTATTGGTGGCCTTTTTGTCTTATTGAGAGTGTCTTTTGTCTTATAAAAGCTTTGCAATTTCATGAGGTCCCATTTTTCAATTTTTGATCTTACAGCACAAGCCATTGCTGTTCTATTCAGGAATTTCTTCACTGTGCCCATATCTTTGAGGTTTTTCTCCACTTATTCCTCTATAAGTTTCAGTGTCTCTGGTTTTATGTGGAGTTCTTTGATCCAGTTAGACTTGAGCTTTGTACAAGGAGATAAGAATGGATCAATTTGCATTCTTCTACATTATAACTGCCAGTTGTGCCAGCACCATTTGTTGAAAATGCTGTCTTTTTTCCACTAGATGGTTTTAGCTCCCTTGTTAAAGATCAAGTGACCATAGCTGTGTGGGTTCATTTCTGGGTCTTCAATTCTATTCCATTGATCTATCTGTCTGTTGTTGTACCAGTACCATGCAGTTTTTTATCACAATTGCTCTGTAGTACAGCTTGAGGTCAGGCATGGTGATTCCCCCAGAGGTTCTTTTATTGTTGAGAATAGTTTTTGCTATCCTAGGTTTTTGCTATCCTAGATGACTTTGCAAATTGCTCTTTCTAACTCAGTGAAGAATTGAGTTGGAATTTTGATGGGGATTGCATTGAATCTGTAGATTGCTTTCGGCAGGATAGCCATTTTGACTATGTTGATCTTGCCAATACATGAGCATGGGAGTTCTTTCCATCTTCTGAGGTCTTCTTCAATTTCTTTCTTCAGAGACTTGAAGTTCTTATCATACAGATCTTTCACTTCCTTAGTTAAAGTCATACCAAGGTATTTTATATGTGTGACTATTGTGAAGGGTGTTGTTTCCCTAATTTCTTTCTCAGCCCATTTATTCTTTGTATAGAGAAAGGCCATTGATTTGAGTTAATTTTATATCCAGCTACTGCACTAAAGTTGTTTATCAGATTTAGGAGTTCTCTGGTGGAATTTTTAGGGTCACTTATATATAGTATCATATCATCTGCAAATAGTGATATTTTGACTTCTTCTTTTCCAATTTGTATCCCCTTGATCTTTTTTTTTGTTGTCAAATTGCTCTGGCTAGGACTTCAAGTACTATATTGAATAGGTAGGGAGAAAGTGGGCAGCCTTGTTTAGTCCCTGATTTTAGTGGGAAAGCTTCGAGTTTCTCTCCATTTAGTTTGATGTTGGCTACTGGTTTTCTGTAGATTGCTTTTATTATGTTTAGGTATGGGCCTTGAATTCCTGATCTTTCCAAGACTTTTATCATGAATGGGTGTTGGATTTTGTCAAATGCTTTCTCAGCATCTAAGGAGATGATCATGTGGTTTTTGTCTTTGAGTTTGTTTATATAGTGAATTGCGAGGATTTTATTGAGTATTTTTACATCCATATTCATGAGAGAAATTGGTCTGAAGTTCTCTTTCTTTGTTGGATCTTTGTGTGGTTTAGGTATCAGAGTAATTGTGGCTTCATAGAATGAATTGGGTAGAGTACCTTCTGTTTATATTTTGTGGAATAGTTTGAGGAGAGTTGGAATTAGGTCTTCTTTGAAGGTCTGATAGAACTCTGACTAAACCCATCTGGTCCTGGCCTTTTTTTGGTTGGGAGACTATTGATGACTGCTTCTATTTCTTTAGAGGAAATCGGACTGTTTAGATCATTAATCTGATCCTGATTTAACTTTGGTACCTGGTATCTGTCTAGGAAGTTGTCCATTTCATCCAGGTTTTCCAGTTTTGTTGAGTATAGGCTTTTGTAGTAGGATCTGATGATGTTTTGGATTTCCTCAGGATCTGTGGTTATGTCTCCTTTTTCATTTCTGATTATTTTAATTAGAATACTGTCCCTGTGCCCTCTAGTTAGTCTGGCTAAGGGTTTATCTATCTTGTTGATTTTCTCAAAGAACCAGCTCCTGGTTTGGTTGATTCTTTGAATAGCTCTTTTTGTTTCTACTTGGTTTATTTCAGCTCTGAGTTTGATTATTTCCTGCCATCTACTCCTCTTGGGTGAATTTGCTTCCTTTTGTTCTAGGGCTTCTAGGTGTGCTGTCAGGCTCCTAGTGTAAGCTCTCTCTAGTTTCTTTTTGGAGGCACTCAGGGCTATAAGTTTTCCTCTTAGGAATGCCTTCATTGTGTTCCATAATTTTGGTTATGTTGTGGTGTCATTTTCATTAAACTCTAAAAAGTCTTTAATTTCTTTCTTTATTTCTTCCTTGACCATGGTATCATTGAGTAGAGTGTTGTTCAGTTTTCACGTGAATGCTTGCTTTCTATTATTAATGCTGTTATTGAAGATCAGCCTTAGTCCGTGGTGATTTGATAGGATGCATGGGATAATTTCAAAATTTTTGTATCTGTTGAGGTCTATTTTGTGACCGATTATATGGTCAATTTTGGAGGAGATACCATGTGGTGCTGAGAAGAAAGTATATCCTTTTGTTTTAGGATAAAATGTTCTGTAGATATCTATTAAATCCATGTGTTTCATAATTTCTCTTAGTATCCATGTGTCTCTGTTTAGTTTCTGTTTCCAGGATCTGTCCAATGGTGAGAGTGGGGTGTTGAAGTCTCCCACTATTATTGTGTGAGTTGCAATGTGTGCTTTGAGCTTTACTAATGTTTCTTTAATGAATGTGGATGCCCTTGCATTTGGAGCATACATATATAGAATTGAGAGTTCATCTTGGCAGATTTTACATTTGATGAATATGAAGTGCCCCTTCTTGTCTTTTTTGATAACTTTGGGTTGAAAGTCAATTTTATTCGATATTAGAATGGCTACTCAAGTTGTTTCTTTGGACCATTTGCTTGGAAAATTGTTTTCCAGCCTTTCACTCTGAGGTAGTGTCTGTCTTTTTCCATTAGGTAGGTTTCCTGTAAGCAGCAAAATGTTGCTTCCTGTAGCCATTCTATTAGTCTATGTCTTTTTATTGGGGAATTGAGTCCATTGATGTTAAGAGAAATTAAAGAAAAGTAATTGTTGCTTCCTGTTCTTTTTGTTGTTAAAGTTGGGATTCTGTTCTTGGGGCTGTCTTGTTTTAGGTTTGTTGAAGGATTACTTTTTTGCTTTTTCTAGGGTGTAGTTTCCATCCTTGTGTTGGTGTTTTCCCTTTATTATCCTTTGAAGGTCTGGATTCGTGGAAAGATATTATATGAATTTGGTTTTTATCATAGAATACTTTGGTTTCCTCATCTATGGTAATTGAGAGTTTTGCTGGGTATAGCAGCCTGGGCTGGCATTTGTGTTCTCTTAGGGTCTGTATCACATCTGTCCAGGATCTTCTGGCTTTCCTAGTCTCTGGTGAGAATCTGGTGTAATTCTAATAGGCCTGCCTTTATATGTTACTTAACATTTTTCCCTTACTCCTTTTAATATTCTGTCTTTATTTAGTGCATTTGTTGTTCTGATTATTATGTGTCTGTAGGAATTTCTTTTCAGGTCCAGTCTATTTGGAGTTCTGTAGGCTTCTTGTATGTTCATGTGCATCTCTCTCTTTAGGTTTGGGAAGTTTTCTTTTATAATTTTGTTGAAGATATTTGCTGGCCCTTTAAGTTGAAAATCATTCTCATCTACCCTATTATCTGTAGGTTTGGTTCTCATTGTGTCTTGGATTTCCTGGATGTTTTGAGTTAGAATCCTTTTGTATTTTCATTTTCTTTTTTATTGTTTTGCCCATGTTCTCTATGGAATCTTCTGCACCTGAGATTCTCTCTTCCATCTCTTGTATTCTGTTGCTGATGCTCACATCTGTGGTTCCTGATTTCTTTCCTAGGGTTTCTATCTCCAGAGTTGTCTCCCTTTGGGTTTTCTTTATTGTTTCTACTTCCCTTTTTATGTCTTGGATGGTTTTGTTCAATTCCACCACCTAATTGGTTGTGTTCTTCTGTATTTCTTTAAGTGAGTTATTAAAGTCCTTCTTCATGTCCTCTACCAGCATCATGAGATATGATTTTAAATCTGAGTCTTGCTTTTCAGGTGTGTTGGGGTATCCAGGACTGTCTGAGGTGGGAGTGCTGGGTTCTGATGATGGTGAGTGGTCTTGGTTTCTGTTGGTAAGATTCTTACCTTTGCCTTTTGATATTTGGTAATCTCTGGAGTTAGTTGTTTTAGTTGTCTCTGGCTGGAGCATGGTCCTTCTATGATTCTGGTAGCCTCTGTCAGCTGTCCTGGGAGTCCAGCTATCTTCTGAGTCTCAGTGGTCAGAGTACTTGCTTCAGGCAAGCTCTCCTCTTGCAGGGAAGGTGCACAGAGTTCTCGAGTTCAGACTTGCCTCCTGGTTGAAGATGAAGGCCTGAAACAGGGCTTGTCCCAGAAGATGGGTTGCCTCTGCAGTCTGCATGCTCACCTGCACAGACTGGACTCTGAGGGACCCAAGACACAAGATGGTTCCCTCACGTGCTCTGGAGGTCAGCGCCCTCCCAGGTGGTCACCTCTTCTCTGGTGGGGAAGGTGCCTTGATGTCTGGAGCCTGAAATGGAGGTCTGTCCCAGAAGCTGTGTGACTTCTGCCTGTCACAGAAGCTGTGTGGGACCCGGGAGACAAGATGGCTCCCTTACCTGCTCTGGGGGTCACAGCACTCCCGGGCAGCCACCTCTCCTCTGGCAGGGAAGGTGCCCGGATGTCTGCAGTCCCAAATGGAGGTCTGTCCCAGAAGCTGTGTGGCTTCTGCCTGTCCCAGAAGCTGTGTTGTTTCTGCAGTCCGCTGCTCACCCTCTGCAGTCTGCCAACCTGTCAATCTATCAATCCATTCATTCCCCTATCCACCACCCACCCATCCACAAATCTCCCACCCACCCATCTTTTCCCTTTCACTCCAATCCCCTATCCATCTATTCATCTATCCACCTATCCACTCTCCCACTCATCCATCTACCACATCCCCACCCCCCCACTCCCTCCCTACTCACCCACCCGCCCATTTATGCATCAGTTTATATCTATGCACTTACCCCTGACCCATCATTCTGCTCACCAACACACCCACCCTGTCATCCAGGAAATAGTAGTTCTAGTACATGATGGGTGCTACTCAGGTACTGAGGATTCAGCAATGGATAAAACAAATGTCTGACCTTATGGAGCATAACACGGTTCCATCTGGATAGCACAGTTGTAGAGAGGCCCAGAAGTTACTTTTGCCTTCATGTAAAAGCCTTTGTACCACTTTCTAGAAAGAGCAGGAAGCCATGTGGTGTTCCTGCCTGGGAGGGAATGGGGTCAGCTGGAATGTCTTTACAAATAAAGTGCTGGGTTAAAGAGGCCATGACAGGAGAGAATTATCTGCTGTAGTGATGTAATTTGAAGAAGTTTTGTAGACCTAACCATTTTTGAACGGGGCTGTCCTCTGCCTCCCAGAATTTGCATAGGGATACTTTGTCCTGACAAAGTCCAAATATGGATGTGACTACTTTCATGTAGCAAAAATATTAGGAGGCAACACAGCTTTAGATCTCTGGGCTTCTGCTTGGATGATACAGAAACTTGGTGGCTTGTTAGACTTCTGAGCACCAGTTCCTCTAGTTCTAAAATGCACACACATGTGTCTTCTTCCCTGACCTAAGACAGCACAAGTACAAGTGCTATCTATGGAGGTAGATGGCACACTTCCTGTGTCATCTCCCCTGGGCTGGAAGCTCAAGGAGTAGTGCTTATACAGTGATCTGCCTGAGAGAGAAGGACATTCTGCTAAGCCCTGTATACATATCAGACCGTATTTGAAGTCTGCACTAACTGCAGACAACCCTTTTTATTTTCCAGTAAGCTATATCTACTTACCCAGGCAGTAAACAGGAGCATGTGATACACTAATGAGGTCTTCCCAGTGTGCTTATCTTCCCTCCAGGCCATTCCCTCCTAAGCTAAAATCAGGATGGAGCTAACTCAAGGATGCCAGCTGGATAATGAAATTGATTTGACCAGTCATATTTCATCTTCCTGGAGTCCTCCTTTTGTTACTAAGGCTCTCCCCTTCCCCTTTCCCTTGGATAAAGATTTCCATCATTTATTTCAACTCTTGAGAAAAAAATGAAGATTTTATAAAACTTTTCAGTGAGAACCACCCACCCCCACAGCCCTGTCATCCTCAAATGAGATGATTCAGAGACACCAGGGCCTTTAGCCCCATCTTTGAAAATCCCTCCATGTTCAGAGTGTTCTGTGATCTTACACAGCTGCTCAGAATTTGGAAGGGGGTGGGTTTTGATGGGGTGTCTATTCTATGTGGATGATTCTTGGGCTCTGGTACTTCTTATCAGCCTCTGGGAGCTTTCACAGGAAACCACTATTCATCCCATCCCCATTGACACACTTTTCCAGGCAAATCCTTCAAAGAGAAATTCTGAAGCTTGGGATGAGCTGGAAAAGCACAGGGAGAGGACAGCCTCATTTCTGCTCAATCCCTCTAAGGTGCTCATGCTGACCTTTGCTCCTTATTCATGCTCAGCTGGCCCCCTTTCAACTCTGGCTCCCTGTACACGGGGAATTAAGTTATTGGTCACTTTTGGGAAGATTTGAAATGTAGTACCACGATTGGGTTTGAAGATTTCTCTGCCTCTTAGAGCAGTGGTTCTCAATCTGTGAGCTGCAACCCCCACCAGATCTCCTGCATATCAGAGATTTACATTATGATCGGTAACAGTAGCAAAATTACAATTGTGAAGTAGCAATGAATTAATCTTATGGTTCAGGAGGGTCATAGCATTAGGAAGGTTAAGAAGTGCTGTCTTATAGGGACTTACAAGTACCTACCAATGGATGTTGTGGTACCCAGGTCTACCCTGGCAAGTAGATAAGATGCTCAGAGGTGAGACACCCCTCATCCATACCTACAGAATCTTCTATCAGAACTCTGCCTTTTTCAACTTGTCACCTCCAGATCCCTTGTCTGTCTCCCTGCTACCATGAATGTTCTATGAAATATGAGTCAATCAATACATGTATAAGTGTGCATGCATGCGTGTGCATGGGGGTACCAAGGTCAACACTGGATATTTTCCTCAAACAGTCTCCAGTGTACTTTACAGTACCTTTCACTGAGCCTGGGCTTGCTAATTGGCCAGACTAGCTGTTTAGAAATCACTAGAATCTCCCTGGCACTAGGACTATAGGACCCAGGTACTCTGATCAGCTTTGTAAGAGGATGCTGGGGACCTGAACTCACCCAGCATGTGGTTACAGGTCTCTAGCCCTGTGCTCAGCTGTATAACTGGGTTTTGTGGATACAAGCGCAGGTCCTGAGTGCGTGTGCATCAAGTACTTGACTGAGCCATCTCCCCAGCATATGTTAGTTATAAATAGGTTTTATTATGACGTTTTTCTGACATTCTCACATTCCCTTTCCTTTCCTTTCCTTTCCTTTCCTTTCCTTTCCTTTCCTTTCCTTTCCTTTCCTTTCCTTTCCTTTCCTTTCCTGTCCTCTCCTGTCCTGTGTGTGTGTGTGTGTGTGTGTGTGTGTGTGTGTGTGTGTGTGTGTGAGAGAGAGAGAGAGAGAGAGAGAGAGAGAGAGAGAGAGAGAGAGAGAGAGAGAGAGAAGCAGCTCTGGCTGTCCTGGAGTTACCTATGTGGATCAGGCTGGCCTTGAATTGGGAGATCCTCCTTGCTCTGCCTCCCAAGTGCTGATATTAAAGGCATGTGCCAGCACTATCCCACTTATTATGGCATTTTCATATATGTACATATTTTGATCATACTTACCCTCTTCATCTTCTACCCCTAGAATTTCCCTGTTCCTTCCTTGTAGCCCCTTTTGGACTTGAATATTTTCCTTTTGTTGCTGTTGTTTAGTGACCCAGTGAGTTTCATTAGGGTGGCATATGGGGGCATGGGTAAACATTTGTTTATATCAAAGATATTTTATCTGTAGATGCACCCCTAATGAAAAATGCCTTTCTTTCCTTTATCGACCTCATTAACTACTTAGATAAAACCCCACGGAGGAGTGGGTTCCTTTGAGCCTCTTCTATTCTATGTGCCAGATGTTGTTGGATCCTACATGGTATATTTGCTGTTCAGGCCATCACAGCTACTGCGAGTTCAAGAGTGGAAGAGCCATGTCATGTTCAGATGTCGGTGATCTTTACCCTTCCCCAGCTTCCTCCTGCTTGTTCAATTCTTTCCGCTTCTTACTCACTGGTGTTCCCTGAGCCTCAGAGGGGCTGTTGTATATGGCCCATTTATGGCTGAGCATTAAATAGCCACTTTGACCAGTTATGAGACTCCAACCTGCAGGAGTCTCGTTGGCTGGTTTTCTCATCTGTTTCTACCACAATGAAACAAATCCCCCTTGGCTTTCCCATCACTTGGGGCTTTTGTGATTAATTCACCCACTTGCTTGGGAAGTTGCTCTCCATCTGAGAAAATTAAAAACACCACTCTCAGGACAGGAATGTGGTATCATAATGGTAACCAAACAGATATTAGTCTGTTCTGTTATGGGTGTATACTCAACATTCATCAAAGAGCACAATGTGTGGCCTATTCTGGTGCATTCCTCTCAGACAGCCTAAGTGCCCAGCTCTCAGTAATACAAGTAAAAATCAGAGAAACAAGCAACTCTATTTTTGAATGTAAATCTTAATTTTTCCCACTGTAGCACGTTTTATTTACTATCAAATGTTCTCAGTCCTCTATCCTTATTCCCAGGAATACGCTCAAGGTGATTCCATCCACCCTAGAGAGACCAAGAACTCCAAGGAGCTCCTTCATAGATGGACACTGCTGAGTTTGACTCCTATACAAACCTCTATACACCACATATGTCAAAGAGTAAAATCCAAGGCAGGTCTTAACTACTTAGTCTCAAGACATAAGATACACTCGCTCATGGGCTCCTGGTAATTGCTAAGACAAAGCCATAGAGAAATGCCCCTAGCTAGTGCTGCTGTTTGCAAGGAAATCAGGCACTCTGGTCCTCACAGGACGCTGTTCCATGCTTGTACTTATAGGCCTTCCAGTTCCATTTGTCAGGGGTGAGGGTTGGACAATGATTTTAGAGTTAGTATACAGGAATACGATGTTAAGGGAAAACCAGGTTCTCTACAGGATATATACCCTTTAGTGCATTTCTGGTATTTTGTTTCTTTTCGATTCTGAGCCCTTACTATCAAATCTGATATTAATCTCACTCTTTCTGGGTCTCCTTCAGGCTCAGACTTCAATTATCCAGCATTTTTTAAACACCATGGGTGCATGGGTCGATCAGCAGGGAGGAAAAAGTTAAGAGGAAGGCTGGTGTTTGGATCAGTTTAAAATCAGCCACAGTAACCAGAGGTCCTACTCACTGAGCAATGGGAATTCTGAAAAAGATCCAACTTCTGTGTTTGCTGTCTCTGTGAAGTAAATGACACTAATACTCCTTTGTCTTTGGAGAGTGATTTATAATTTACGGAGGCGCATGATCTCATTCAATCCACTCCCCCTCCTCTCCCAGGGACCCCATGAGGCAAGGGAGCCACCACTATGAGATAATGCTGGATCAGCCTGGGAAATTCCACATAGGTGATGGATGGTGGGGGATTGTCTGGGCCTCTTGGCTCTCCCCCCTCACTATGGGCTTTTGTGATTAATTCATCCACTTGCTTAGGAAGTTTCTCTCCATCTGAGAAAATTAAGAACACCATTCTCTGGACAGGGATGTGGGATCATAAATGGGAACCAAATAGAAAAAGATTTACACAAAACACAAGCTCAGCAAAAGAGAAAACTCTGACATTGCTAATAAGTAATAAATCAAATAAAGGCTATTAGCAAGCCCCTGGTGTTGCGGGTGTGTGTGTGGGAAGTCTTCAAAATGTTTTGCTGAGCTCTTAACAATGTCATTTCTACCTGAGGTGTTCAGATAGCTCTAGGATAATTTTGGCCAGCATTGTTCAGCACTGCTGTGGACACCTGCCAGCAAGAAAGACCTCACACAAGACCCCAAGAGTGCTAGAGAGCATGCCTACAGATGTCTATAATCTTTAGGGCTGTAGGGTCTTCCTCAAACAGTGCTTTCTATTCAAGAGGCTAAGTGGGTGGCTGGCTGGGAGGCAGAAAAGACATACAGATGGACTTAGGTATTTTGCTTAACAAGGCTCAGAAAGGCCCAGGGCTTGCTCCTCTGCCTGTGGGCATGAGAACAATCGGGTTATTCCAACAAGCAGGTCAGAACTGGAATGACATGATTTATTCAATCAACCCAGAGAGCTCTATCTGGACTATCCTCTTCCATTTTCTCTTATCAAAAGTTAAAAGGCTAGTGCAATGTCAGCTGGCAACACAGTCGGTTGATCAGTGGGGACCTTTTCTGGAGGTGTGTGGGTGGATGTATTAGTGTCTGTGGGATAATCAGGGGCATGAATACACAGAGAGCATGTATCTATCCTTTGAATGAGTTCATCAAAAATGAGAAGAGGCAAAGATCACCCTGCTGCAGGCCAACTCCTGCTAGTCCCACTTGGGGGCATGCTACCTAGGGAAACTGGCACTATCTAGGCTTCCTGGATAGTGAGGCAGAAGGCACGTGCAGGTCTTAAGACCAACCTCACACCCTAAGTGGTGGCTCCTTTCCCTAACTGTTCAGTTGGTTCTTCCCCTCTGTTTGGATTTGTGTAGAGAAAACATTATGTGTTGGGGTGGCCAGCCTTCCTTTCAGATAGCACCACTCACTAGTCTCTAGCAGGCACATCTAACCCGTTGACACCGTGACACGATGCCATCTGTAAAGTTCGCACTTGAGAATGGCACCACTGAGTTGTAGAAATAAAACTGCAAAAGGGAATATCTCATCATGTTTTGAGTGGGTGTACGGTTTTGTGCCGAGCCAAACTCATCTCTATTTTAGGTTGCATGTAGCCTGTGGGCCAAGGGTGGGCCAAGGGTGGGCCAAGGGTGGGCCATGCTTACAGCTCCCTGATAGTGTTGCTTGAAACTTTTCTCACTTTCAGTCAGATTCTTGGTTCCTGTCATCATGAGCCAAGGTCTCTGTGACTCCACTGAATTATGCTTAAGCAGAAGCATGGCCGGAAAGGTGGCCCCTGCAGAGTTTGAGTGCCAGTGAGAGTGACTTGAGGCATTGGCGACTTGCTGTGGTGCAGGGCACCAGAGCAGAGGCAGACATGAGGTGGCAATGCCTTAATATGGACTGTGTGGTTCCGCCTAGACTTAATCGGTGTCTCACAGACTGGTAAGAAACCCCTCCCCATGTGGTTTGCAAAGGCAAGACTACACTCGTCAACAATCCTTCCCTCTTCTGGGACTTTAAAGCTCACAGGTGAGTGTTCGCTCTCCCAGGATGGCATTGCCTTGACAGCAAGGCTTTGCAGAGCCCGGTTACCCGGAGCCCAGTTAGGCCATCCCATCAATACTGTTTGCTCCTACTGCCACAAATTCCACAAGCGTACAAAGCAGGCTTGGCTGGAAAATCTCCATGATTAGAGGCGCCTACAGGCTCTTAGATTTTTATATAAAGGGACAAGGAACCATAAACAGCATGGGCTTCTTCTTTCTAAGCTTGCCTAAATCAGTCTGCCACATATTTGTCAGAGGACATCTGCATCTTGAATCTCTCCTGGGGGCATCTGTGTCTACCTCACTCAAGGTCTTCAATAGTGGGACTAGAAAGCCATTTCAATTCAAGTCCCAAAGGTCGGGTGAAGTGGTCTGTTAGCATGGGATACTGTAACCCATCGCCATCCAACCAGAGTTGAAGGCACCTTCTCCGTAGCATGCTCTAGAAGGGGACCCTCTAGGACACATTTCAATTCGGAAGGGTGGATTCTCAAGATCCTCAGAAGCCTGGCTCCTTGGGCCAATGTCAGATGAAACATGTGCTGAGACTGTGGGATAATTTGTGATTTGTAAATAACAGCATCTATCCCCACTGCTTCCCAGAGAAGAGGCCAGCCGTTATGCCCGTGTGCCATTGAAGCTGGCTATCCACGACTCATGGATTTCTTTCGGGAAACCTCTGCAGATTCTCTAGTCAGACAACTGGGCGGCGGCGGGGGGGGGGGGGCGTTATCCTCTTTGGCTAAGTCCTTTCTAGGCACACAATTCACCATGTGTACAGCTGACTCTTGGGCCACTGGAGCCTGGTACTTACCCTGTGGACGGGTTCATGATGCAGCCTCCTTTCTCTGCGGCCATTCTGCAGCTGCAGCCCCTCTCCAGTGTGTCATGGTTCATCCCGAAGTTGTGGCCCAGCTCATGTGCCAAGGTCACTGCGGCACCAAGGGGGCTGTCTGAATGGTCCTCAAAGAACAGACGAGAGCAGAGATTTACAGTTCACATCTGCGTGGCCTTTTCTCCACTATCTTCCCTCCCCTTGGCAGTTGTTCATCATTAACACTTGGTTTAACTGAATTCCCCATAAAGGCCCAGATACAGAGCCTTGCTATTAACCTTGACCATGGGAAGTAATTTGGCTTATTTCATTAAGCCCACTTGGGGGGTTCTTCTTCTGAGGGCCATCTTATTATACATGAAGATTTTGCTGATCTCCCTTCTACAAAACACCATTGAGAGAGGCAAAAAATTATACCTAATGATAGAAAGAAAAGGCTGCCTGGTTAAGAGGGTGCTGAATGAAAGCTGCTTTCGAATCAACCCTGAACAGCTAGACTTAATTCTGTTTCTTCCTTTCTGCCCCGTAGGGGATGGCTCTGGGAAAGTTCTTGTCAACTTACAGAAACAGCTGATCATGTAACGTAATTTACTGGAAGGTTGATTGAATTAAGATTATAATTCAGTTATGTCTCAGTCTTGCTGGCCCTTTAAGTTGACCTTGGACATGGAGAAAGAAGCCCTGATCCTTTGATGGAGCTGCTGGGATTCACATTGACCTTTTGCAGTCAGCAAGCAATGCTGGCCACCTCCAGCTTAATAGCTTAATATCCTTCTTGGATAGCTTGGCTCAAGTAGATACTTAAACACAACTAAAAATACAGTTAGCATCATCTAAGATTGGTTAATTGGTTGATGCGGTTTATAGAAATTCTGCCAGTGCGTGGAGTTTTGGAGAAGGTATTCATACCTTTAGGGCAAAAGAATATCTTGCTTGAATTTTGGTTTGTGGTACCCAGGAAAGAGAAACAGGTTTCCCAAAACATGTCAAAAGAGAGGATGATACTGTGTTTTAGAAAAATCTCTTGTTTCCAGTCTTCCTCAGGACCCAGGGTAAAGGTGTGTTTCTATGACTACATTTACATTTTACAGTCTCCTGTTGTAGAAGCCTTACAGATTTTATGGTTCAGGAAATCAATTCTTAATCACACGCATTAGGGAAGAGAATAACATATGGAGGGCTGAGTTTTGTTAGCAGGCTTGGCAAAAAATTGTAAGGAACTTGTTCCTCCAGAATACGAAACTGCTGATGTTTTTCTTGTCCAGTGAATTATCCGTTTTATCTTTATTTTTTGAGTTGTTTTATATCATGCATAAATGATAATTTAGAATTGGTTTTAAGTACTACTGATGAATCTTTTATAACTGCTTACAACTGGAGAGACAAAACTTTTTTTTGTGTTTGATACCATGCCCAAATTAACTTTTTTTTAGGTTAGTTAGGTACAATGGCATGGCTTTTAAATTACTAAAGCTAATAGTTGACTTATCTTGAAAAAAAATGGGAAAATGGTTTTAGAAATCATATCTTTAGCTCTATAAAGGTTCCTCCCTTATGTCAACCACTTTGTTTCTTTATACTGAGGGTCCTTGGGTATGGTGATGGTCACACCTAATACACATGAATCCAACTTTTGGACACCGTAACAGAAAGCTAGTGTTGATGTTTTAGGTTTGAACAGGAAATATCCTGTTCTGTTGTCTCATGAATCCTACAGAAGTTAAAGCTGTTGTGTGATGGGAACCTCCATCCTATTTGGTATTTCTCTGTGGGATTAAAAACGGTGTGTGGAAAGACATTCTCTGCCATCTAGTTGGTAAAACCAATTTCTTTAAACATTTTATTTATTTTTTAAAAATTAAGTGTGTATACACCTGTGTCTTGTGTGGGGGTTTGCCTACGTGAGTGTCATGGCCATGGAGCCCAGAACTAGGCATTGGGTGCCTTGGAGCTGGAGTTAGAGGAGGTCAGGAGCTGCCCTGCCTTAGGTACTGAAAACCACACCCACGCATGTCCCCTGGGAGAGCAGCACTGTGGGCTCTTCAGTGCTGAGTCATTTCTCCATCTCCCTTGAGAATTAGCTTTGGACCTGACTTGACTCTCCTGGCATGATACATACGTGGCATTTGTTCTCATGTTCCTTTCACATATTTAAAACAAAATAATTTTTTTTGTTCTTCTGCATGAATTCAAGGAGGGGGCACTTGGTAATGACTTCTATGAAAACAGAGCAAGGGATACGGGCTGACAGGTCCTTTACCCTGTCATGTGGGACATGGGATGCTTCAGCCCCGTGCAGGGGCAGGACCTGCTTTGCTTATGAAGAATTCCATTTTGGCTCCTAAACGTGTTTGTGCCCAGTTTTAAGTGGCGAAGTCAGTAGCGACTTAAATCATGGAATCATGAAACTGAAAATTACTCCCTCTTAAAACTTTACAATCTGTTCTATGAAAACATAGCTGTGATCTGACTTGAAATTAACCTGGCACCAGCAAAAACCCAAACTTTCCAGTGACTTCCATGGTGGAGATCACCGGCGGGGCTTCCATGTTCAAAGGAAACCTGAGAGGAGCCGGTTCAAGCCAGCTATCCAGCGAGTGGGTGCAGGCCCTCCACATAGTCTGCCCACGCAGTGCATGCTTGCATAAATTACCTACCACTGCTCCCAGACGGGAGGAAAATGTTTATGTACCGTCCCTAGAAAGATTAGATTAGGCAGTATGCAGAGAAAATAACACTCAGCAGAATGTAACTGGTTCCTCCTTTACTACAGCTCAGGAAGCTCTAGATGGAGGGTGGGGAGGGAGTCATGGCTTCTTGGGAGGGCAAGTGTGTATTTATTTAACGGACATAGAGGGGCAGGCTCTGAGGATACTCCCTGTCTGAGAGCCCATACCATTCCGGGCGCTAGATTCTCAGGGGACAATCTGGTATGAGAATCCTTTCTAGAACTTTCAGAAGGGTTAGACTGGGAGGGAGCCCCCCTGTTGGGCAGCAAGTTTAAGTTCCTTCCATTAAACTCCTAAGAAATCTCAAACATGCTTCTCATGGTACTTCCTTCTACAAACATATATAGCCCCGTATATGACAAAGTTAGCCCTGTAAAGCAATAAACCCAGGCTTCTGCCTTCCAAGAATAAGGTTATGATAAAGACAAATTGTGCTCTGGCCAGAAGGTATGGAAAGCATTTGCAATGGTACGTAGTGAAAAACCTCAAACTTCTGACTGTTGGGCTCAGGGGCAGAACCATCAAAAAAAAAATCACTTGAGTGGCAACATTTGGTGAGACCACAGTCTATCCCTCCCGCCCCCTCCCTGCTTCCAATTGAGCACCGAGGGCGACCCCTATGTCCTGGGTCATTCTAAGATCAGGAAATTTTCCTGGACTGAGATACTTTGACCAATAGTGCCAATTGAATTATTTCTCCACAGAAGGGGTCACTCTTCCATGTCTGCCTTCCTTGAAGACCATCTGTGTCTTTTAAACTGTCCTTGACATGTGGAAAAATAAATCATAAATATGGGTAGAGTAAAAGTTAAAGGCAAAATCTAGAAAGCATCCAGGGGAAGGAGCTAGCTTCCATAAGTCTGACAAGAGAAGATTTCCTGGGGAAGTCATTAGATGGGGAATACATCTCCCAGACATCTTTGGCTTACCATGACAACTCCTCCAGACTGTTCTGCAGTGCACATGCTCATGATGGGCGCCATGCCGATGGTGGTTCCTTGGAAATATACTCCACTGCAAAAAACAAATGGAAGGACTTCCTTTAATCTCATGCAGTATGGGTGCACTTCCCGACATTTCAAATCTTGTTAGGCAGGCCTGCCAGGGAATGGTCAATGCTGCCCCAGGAGGGGGTATTTACTTGAGACGTTTATCTTTTTTTTTTTTTTTTTTTTCATTACACTTTACTTTTCCAGTTGCAAGATGGCCCCATAATTCTTGTAGAGTTTTGCTGTCCAGACTCAGACAGTGGCCAGGCGCTACTTTGTATTTATAAGTTGTAGTCTGCCTGCTTCCTGTAAAGAGCTGTTCCTTTGAAACAATGCCTGCAGATGGAAAGGCTGAGAAGTTACCAGGAATCACTGTTTGCTAAAGGAAACATAGGAGACAGCTTGGGAGATTTTCTGTTGTAGCTAGAATTTGCTTTCCTGTGTAACTCATCATCGCCAGACACAGAATCCTTCAAAGTGTTCTGCCAATATAGCTTTTGAGACTGAAACAAGCAGAAAAGCGATCACTTCTCTGGAGCTAGTGTATAGTAAGTAGGCACCCACCAAGCATTAGCATCAGGGAGGAAGCTTTGGGAAGGGAACTTCCAGAAGGCATTCTCCTATCTGGAATCTCAACCTAATCTTGAACCTAATTATAACAATCAACTATCTCAGTGTGTTCCTTAATCCCAGCCCCATGCACTAAAATGTTAAGACTATATTTGTTGGACTCCTACAAAGTAATCAAGTCACTTAGTCAAGTTACGTTGGCCAGGCACTAACAGACAATGTAGTTACAGTCTGAAACGTCAAGTATGGGAATGGAGAGATGGCTCGGTTAAGAAGAGCTAGCAGTTTTAGAGGAGCTGATTGCTCTTCTAGAGGACCTGGATTCTATTCCTAGCACCCACAGCTCACAACTCACAGCTCACAGCAGTCTCTAACTCTAGTCCTAGGGCATCCAACTTCCTTTTATGGCCTGGGGGGGGGGAGACATCAGGTACATGTGGAACATAGAGGTACATGTAGGCAAACACTCATACATGTAAATAAAATAAAATGAAATCTTCACAATGATTAATTGGACAGAGGTAGCAAGTATATAAATACCATTGCTTCTTCCATCCCTCTTCTGTTTTTTTTTCTTTATTTTATTTTTAATCAATTATCTATCTATCTATCTATCTATCTATGGCACTAGAACCATCCCTTGTTATCCATGAAGATTAAACTTTGAATCTTCTTTGGGTACCACAACCCATAGATACTCAATTCCTTGCATAAAACAGCATTGTGTTTGCATAGAACCTATGCAACCATACAATTCAATCTCTTGATCACTTGTCCTTAATGCAATCTAAGTTGTTTATCAATCATGACACTGAATTATTCGGAGATGACAGAGATGAAGGTCTGCACATGCTCAGTAAAGATATGACCTCTTCTCTGAACATTTCTGGTTTGGGGTTGGTTAGACCCACGGGTATGGAACCCTCAGAGATGGAGGGCCAACTATACACTCAGATTCACAGTAGTAGGCACTTCATTCAGCCTTTGTCTTTACAGCTGCACATATACACAGACCATATGAATGGTTACAACTATATATACAAGTAAATTAAGGAGGTTAAAGATGTCAACTTATTTCCAGATGTTTAGGTTGGACAGATTCCTTTAGTGGGGAAAAAACAAAAACAAAACATTCCAACTTAAAGCACACGAACTTGTACTTTTAACAGTGCAGGACTGATTAGTGCGTGAAATGGGAAGAAACCAGTCACATCCACAGGGGACCCAGGAGAAATGGCTCGAGTAAATGATCAGGGACCACCGACAGACTGAGGGTGGATGGAGGTGTTTCCTAAAGGGAACGCAGGGCAGAGTCATCTCGTTCCTGTCTCATGAATGTTCAACAAGCTAGATCTGACTGGCCTAAGAACAGGGACCCCTGTGTCTGTGTCTGAAGGTTTTGCTGCGGTGATTTAAGTTACAGAAGAACAAACAAATAATAGTATAAAGTGCCTAAAGATTAAAATAAACATGTGCCGTTTCCAAAAACATCTGCTTCCTATGGATTCGGGCTAGCATAGGGACATTTTCTTCTTTTAAATGCAGAGGTGCCTGGAGCCACTCACCAGATGCTTTGGGACAGTTGTACCTCCCCGTCCTTTCACATCTCATAGCACTTGCTACTCTAATGCTTTCCATTCTTCTGCTTTCTCTCAGCAGACAGATATTCCCCAGAGCAAGAAGCTTTAATACTGGTCATTGTTATGCTCAAAGCACATACCTGGGTCCTAGCAGGTGCCCAGTGGAATACTGACTGGGTGAAGATTGCTAGGTCTAAATGATACTCACTGACCTGGAGAGCCAGAGAGAACTCTTCTAACAGAGGAAAAAGGCCCTAGGTATCTCCCCGGGTACCTGATAATCTTCACCTTGCTCTCAAATCTTGCAAAAACATAGGGTTTTCCACTAATGATAGAGAACTTGAGGCAATCTTATTAATACCAGAAATACTAACATAGAGGAAAATAGCCAGTTATGGGGGGAGGAGAGTATGGGACCATAAATGAGAGTCCTGCAGGAGGACAAGAGTCTTCCCGGATGGATGTGTAGTAGCAGGTAGGGATGTGCATGGCCCCTGATTCAGGCTGGGAAGCAAGCCCTTTGAAGAAACCAATATACTGTGTAGGCAGATGTGGTTCTAGTAACCCCAGGAAAGTATGAGTGCATGGCGCTGCATCTTTAATAGAGGAAGATGATACTGCTCACCTGATAAGCTGAGCATTGTCATGGGATTTTCGAGGTAGTAGCTTTATCTTTCTCCAGTCTAGAAACTCATGGAGGCTGGTGAATGGGTCCTGGCTTATAGAGCATTTGTCGATGTCATTCCACACTTCCACTCCCACCAGCACGATCCGGATGTTCAGTGGTCTGTAAAACTATGAGAATGGGAATCCTTGGAGGATCACAGTCAGGAACTTGAGAGAGAATTGGAACTGATTTTCACTGTTTGCAGTTCATTGTTGAAAGTCAGGAAAACCCCTCTCTGTGCACCTTTGTTTCCATGGCAATAGAGTTTAAGAAATAGTCTTAGCATTCAATGCAAAGTGGAATGTTAACTGGACTCTCCAATGCTGACAATTTGATGCTAAAGTTATCAGCCATTTCTCCCCTGTCTGCCTGTATGTGCATAGAAATAACTTGCTATGATTTAAGTATGCCTTTAGATGTAGGTTACCATTTAATATGCTGGAAATTAATATCTACTATAAGAAAAAACAAGATGAAGCTCATTCAGACACTCCTGCCAATAATAATAATAATAAATATTTTCATTTCAAGTATAGTGTTCTGTCTATGAGATATTAAAAATGAATCTGAATTTCTCAGCAAAGACTCAGCCTTGGCTGATACCATCATGTTTCATCACCTATCAAATTAGTAAGTTTGGTGCCTTTCAGAATAACAGAAGCATAGATAAAGCCTTCTGTAGTAAATTTATGACCATATTTTTCTTACCATATCAAAGAGTGAGATGGAAAGATCTGTCATGTGGATCTCTTCTCACAGGAGCTTGAGAGAGAAAGCTTTGAGCAGACTTAAAGAGAGGCTTTTCTTTCATCCCTACATAGAGGCAGTGATGGCTTCAACTAAAGCCACCTTCGCCATCTATAGGAGGTGGGGGAAGACAAATCTAGTTGTCAAAGGATGGCTTGTCTCATCTAAGTCTGAAGGGGCAGCATGAGTGGCTGGCCTACATGAAATGCACATCAGTCTATCCTGGGCTTGATGCTAAGGGGCTTCTAGACCCAGAGTTCAGTCCACAATGCAACTATACAGTTAAGAACTGACATCATTCCTTTATAGTCAAGACGATAAGGCTGGGAAGGGCCATGTAAATTGTTCCAAATTGCTCTTGCTTCATATGTAACAGCATTCTGACAGGGAGATAACTGTGGTCACAGCTAAGAGATAAGGACACAAGTCACTGCGTTGCCCTATTAATCTTTGATACCAGTGACATACAAGTTCACATGTAACAAGAAAGTCCCCCCCCTCCTCCCTGCTTCTGAGATCCGAGATACACAAGGAGAGAAGTATAGCTTTATATCCAACTCCAGAGGGAGGCAGATCTACATTTCTAGTAACATCTGTCCAGCAAGGAACAAAGATCCCAGTAGCTTTGCATTTGGGAGTTAAACACCATTCCAATGTGGTGAGCTGAAGTGCTAGGAGCTCCCTAGGGCTGAGCATCTGACCCCAGATTCTCAACCCCACGCAAGAAAGCTCATCTTTTTCCCCTCGCTGATTCTCAGAGTCACATGGCGAACACTGGGTCAGCAGAAGAACTGAAAGAACTCAGCTGGGACACAGATTATGTCACAGGCTACACTGATTGCAGTGGTCCAAGTTGGGGTAAAACAGATAAAGAAGACCATATGAAATTAATACATTAATGAGACGATTACATAAGCAAAATGCTGTCCGATAGCATGTTTTTAATCAAGAAATCGCACGACTTGTGCCTATGTGCAAACTTCCAGCCTGAGTTTCCCAGAAAAAAAAAAAACAGTTTCAGGATCATCCTGAATGATATCTGCTCAAATCAGGGGCACCCCTCAAGATGACAGTCCCAGCTGTGTCATATACAAAGGTCACAATAATCAGAAAGCAAATATTCAATGCTCATGTTTATTTATGCCAACTTTCTTAAGAGAGTCCCTAGGGCCAGATATCCTGAATGGCCTTGAGGATTGTCTTCTGAGAAACAGACACTGTTTCTCAGTGTCCGCCCAGGAGTCTTGAATGGAAGCAGGAACTAAGGTCTACCCGGGCCTAACCTAAACTTAATACTATACCAACCAGGGAGGCTGTTCATACCAATGGGGAGGTTGTATTCCTCTGCGAGCCTCTCAAACTACATCCTAGCCCAGACTTCAGGCTTAGTCCATTCCTCTCTCTAGATGGTACTGTTGGTTAACTTCCATGTGTGCTTTGCCGACAGCAAGCCTTTATTCACTCTTCTTTACTACCTTCACTGAATGTCCCTCCTTCGTTTGCCCACAGGTCATCTTGGTTCTTTTTAGTTAAGTTTAATGAGCACAAGTACATCTCGGGCTTGGTGCCAAGGTGCTTTCTAAACCCTGGTTTAGTCCACCAAGCAGTTCTAGGAGTTAGAAACTGTTACTGCTCCCATTTTAGTGTCGAGATGCCGAGGCTCAGAGGGGCCAGGTAAATTATTCAGGATCGGAACTGTATGGCTGGGCTGGTTCACAGACAGACTGACTCTGATGTCATGATCTGAATAATTAAAACTGCCACTCACATTGTGAGTACTGTGACTCCAGACTTCCAGAAAAATCTCACAGGCCTAAACAGGTCAAATGGAGCCTGGCAGATGCCCGCCTGGCTCAGGGATCCCAGAATGTATGTAGACACAGTCTGAGACCCACATGAGTGATTGTCCTACATATGCAACAGCTACAAATATTTGCTGTCAGTTCTTGCTGTGTGCAGGAATGTGGCCAAGCAGAACAAATAAAGATTAGGATGGCCTCACCCTGGCTCAGCTTCTCAGAGGTTAGCACAAGGCTTTAGGGCACGGGGCATGCTACCATGAATCCAGTTAACAGATATGCTATCCCACTGAACAATAGCACCAACAGGAAGTCCGGAGGATGCTGTGGTGGAGGGCTCAAAGCTTTCTGGAAGGAACGGATAAGAAACAAGGGAGGTAGAATTCCCTAGGGTCCCAGAAGAGCTTGCCTTCTTTAGGAAACTAGCCTTGGAGGAGGAGAAAAGGGGGCCGTCATAAGAGTGAAGACAGCAGAAGTAATTCATAGTCCTTCAGAGGATGGCTACTGAGGCGTGGAGCTGATGTCACAGCTTAAGAAGGCTGGGTTGGCGTGATGGCTTCAAGATGCAAAGCTTCAGTCCACAGAGGCTCCTGTGGCAGTGTAATCGGGACCCAGGGAGGATGCCTGAAAGTTTTTTCTAGAAGCATGAACACTCTATTCTCGCTACCTGGGCTTTCCTGACCCTTTTTAGGACTTTTTTTTTTTGTTTTTGGTTTTTTTGGTCTCTAAGTCACTTCTGTCTTCTAGTCTGAAGCTTTCTCTTTCTCCAAGCCAGTACAGCTAAATGTTATTAATTTAGAATGCCCAAACCAAGCCAAGATGTCAGCAAACGAAGTGGCCACTGAGACAGTCAATGAGTTTTGGGCCGAGACTCTCCCAAGAGTGTAGTTGTGAAACCGAAACTGGGAAGTCTGGTGTCGCCTGGAGCCAGCAGCTGTGGATACAGAGTTGCCCAAGGAGTCTGAGTGTCCTCTCCAGGGTCTCTAGGAGCTGTAGAAAGGTGAACAGGCATAGCAGGGCTAAATGTGTCCTTGTGCTCAGCAAATTGGCTCAGCCCTCCTTTGTCCAGGCTGGCACACTTGACGGAGCCCACTAGGTCTTCTAGAAGCATATTGCTCTTTAATGACTAGCACAATCTATTAATAGACCCCTCCCCCATTTGATCGTTTTCAGCTTTATGACCTTTATGGTGCCAGAGATGGGACTTTGCTTCATGCATGGAAGGTGGGTAATTAACCCATATCCTCAGTTATTATGACCCCACCCTCAACTCCTGTATAATGCTTGACATATTTCCTAGGATCCATGCTTCACCAACCTACCCCCCCCCCCAAAGACTGGTTCCCTAACCAGGATTCTCCTTCATCTTTCAACTTTAGGATACACAATAATGTGCGAAACGTTACCACTAAAACATACTTAAAAACCATGTGTTCTTCCAGAGTTCAGTCTGCCTCAAGGGTCTGACGAGGGAACTGGGACCTTTGGCAGTCTAAATTCCAATTCATCAGTTCCCATCCTAGCTGTGTGCATCCTGTGCACAAAGAAACACAAGCATACATGCACACATGCACTTTGGCAGAGATGAGCATGCATGTGTGTGTGTGTATACCAACACATGCACACACCTGCATGTGCCCATGCTCCCTGACCACAAGGAGTTACCTGTATCTATAAGGGGCAGGAGCAGACCAAGCCCTTTCCTGCTCTGAGTGCACCCACTCACCCACGTTCCGCCTTCCAAGATCATGGTTGCATCTGCAATAACTCCTGTTCCTATCCCAGGGAAAATGAGTGGCTCTCACCTGCAGCTCTAGAGACCTCTGCTCACAGCATCATTGAAGGGCAGTCAGTTGGATGCCGGAGGAAGGGTTTCTATGTCTACCTGCTGTGGGTCTGCTGTGATTGCAAAAAGAAGGACTACAAAGGCTTCAAAGTTCATGGTGCACAGAACTAAGGACAGTGAGGTCTATAAGCTCTTGTAGGGTATAGATGAATTCATGGAAGGGTTTTTGCCTTCCTCCTTTTGAAAATGTCAAAAATGTACGTTGAACAGAACAGGATTGGTTGGAAAGAAAGATGCAGCAAGGAGTCCTTCAAAAATGTTCTGTGTGAAAGGTGGTTATGTCAGAGGCCTGGCTGTACGAGGCACAGCTATAGCCAGACCTTCCTTTTCATATAGGTGTCATGGGTAGGAGGCATGTTCCTACTGAGAAGCTCAGCTCTGTTCCTTCTCTCCACTGATGGCTTCTGTAGTATAGCCCTGTACCAGGTGAATTCCTGGCTTTGGGCCCTGGAGCTTCCAGCCACTTAAAATATGAAAGTCTGCAGGGGACATCTGAAAACACTCATGCCCAGGTGCTTCCCTCACCTTTGCCAGCAAACAAGAAGTCAGACAAGTCTTTGGAAGCTCCTTCCTACCCCCCCTGGAACCTCAGCAGTGATATGTAAGCCATCGAGGGAATCCCTACCTCAGATGAGAGCCATCAGCTCCAAACAGTCAGATTCTATCTGGTAGGAGGACCACTGAGAGACGGGTGCTTTAGACAGACTCCCCTGCGCCCCATTTCCTTGCCAGCAAGCTATAGAAGGAACCAGATTCCCAGGGGCTCTTCTCCCCAGAAATCATCTTGCAAAAATGGTGGTGGGGTCTCCTTTGTTCCCAGTGAGGGTCTTCCAATAGCTGTTGTTCTTAGAGGAAGTGTTCTTCAAGGAGCTTCTGTAAATGGCTTGGTTCATCAATCCTTGAGATGTGGTTGGGTCATGAAGATTCTCACACAAATGGTTACTGCCTGGCTGGAATAATACTAGGGTGCTATTACTGGGAGGAGGGGCGTACTTTAAGGATTATAAGGGTATGTCCTGAAAAGATATACTTGGGGGGGGTCACACTTTGCCTCTCTTGACTCCCTGGCCACCACACATTGAACAACTGTGTTCTACCATATACTGTCTGGCATGATGGCCCAGAACCTTGGGCCAGCAGACCTCAGTCTGAAATTCCCAAAGCCATGAGTAAAAATAAAGGTACCCTCCTCCACAGTTTTTCTTACAGGTATCTGTCATATGGATGGAAGGGTGACTAACGTGGTGATTGAGCCAGAAGTCCACTTCTGGGTTCTGACAGTGGAGCCGGTAGAGCCCACCCTCTAGTCCACGCTGGCGCATCATGAACTCCACACTGGAGAGCAGAAAAGAGGTCAGGCTACCAAATTCTGGAAGTTTCAATGCACCCTACCAGAATTCTGTCTAATGGATTGTCCAGAAATCTCTTAGGCTGGAACACTTCCTGGCAAGACAAGATCTTAGAGGAAACTGAGTCCTCATAGCCTTCCCAGTCCAGATCAACTAGGGCTGGAATCTCCAAAGCCCAGGACCTGGAAAGCTACTGCTCAGAGGACAAGCACAGGCCACTCAGAGGACAAGCACAGGCCACTCAGAGGACAAGCACAGGCCACTCAGAGGACAAGCACAGGCCACTCAGAGGACTGGCCACTCAGAGGACAAGCACAGGCCACTCAGAGGACAAACACAGGCCACTCAGAGGACAAACACAGGACACTCAG